>JAPPVO010000311.1:0-21002 GCA_030407325.1 Camellia japonica
ATTGGAGCTTGACTTGCGGAAGAAAGAAGAGACAAAGCACTGGTTCACATCGCCTCCTACCAACAAGAATTATCCAGAAAATATAACAAAACAGTGCATCCAAGGCAATTCAAGATCGGAGATTGGGTACTGCGCAAAGTAATGGGAAATACCTTAGTACCAGGAGATGGCAAGCTAGGACCTAACTGGGAAGGACCTTACAAAGTGGTCGGATTAGCAGGCAAAGGGGCATACCACTTGGAAGATGAGGACGGCAAAGCGATTCCCAGGCCATGGAACACTGTCAATCTCAAGTTATTTTATTTTTAGCTTTTTTTTCTTTCAGTATATGTAATTTTTTACTTTCTCAATGAAACAAGTCGATTCTTTTCAGCATAATTGTTTTCTGTAGAAGGTAACTTTAGTGAGTTAGGAGCATTGTAAACATAGTTGGCCGGAATAACCAACTATGACCCTTCCTAAGCCCAGGATAAGGATCCAGGCTGCAGGATGTTTGGTCGGTATAACCAAACACTTTATTCTGAGTTGGTTGGAAAAACCAACTTAAAGGTTGGCTGGATTAAACCAACACCCCTCCTAAGCCCAGGATAAGGATCCAGGCTGCAGGACGTTTGGTCGGTATAACCAAACACTTTATTCTAAGTTGGCTGGGAAAACCAACTTAGAGGTTGGCTGGATTAAACCAACTCTTGTTACTCTTCAGCCAAAGTAAGTTTATGGCTTAAGAGTGGTTGGCTGGATTAAACCAACTCTTTGTACTCTTCAGCTGAAGTAAGTATGTAGGCTGAAGAGTGGTTGGCTAGATTAAACCAACTCTTTGTACTCTTCAGCCGAAGTAAGGGTATGGCTGCAGAATGGTTGGCTGGATTAAACCAACTTTGGGTACTCTTTAGCCAAAGTAAGGACATCGGCTAAAGAGTGGTTGGCTGGATTAAACCAACTCTTGTTACTCTTCAGCCGAAGTAAGTATATCGGCTGAAGAGTGGTTGACTGGATTAAACCAACTCTTGTTACTCTTCAGCCGAAGTAAGTATATCGGCTGAAGAGTGGTTGGCTGGATAAAACCAACACTGGATACTCTTCAGCCGAAGTAATTATATCGGCTAAAGAGTGGTTGGCTAGTAAGTTAGATAGCTAAAACCGGAGTACGGTATATCGGCCCAGAAATATTTCAAATAGCAGTTAGAAAGCAAGCATTCAAACCGAGATCACAGTTGAGCAAATGAGTTCATGGAAAAATCATTACAAGTGCAAGCATACAAATCAAAACCGGAATAAGAGTCGAGCACAAAAGATGATTTCCATTGATCAAATTCAAAAGCGATTACAAGGAAGGGGCTCCCAACCCGATTACAAGTCTAAACAAAAAGAAGAAAAAAGAAAAAATACAAGATTAGTTAAAAAGATCATCAAGATCGGCTTCAATATCAACTCTGACTCCGGTTTCAAAGGTTCAAACAGTCTCGATTGGGAGTCCGGTCTCTGTTGGAAGCACATTTCCGATCGTCAAATCTTCGACCACTGGCTCCAACCGAGCTGACTGATCATTGGCAGGCACATTGACAACCGGAGTCTCAGTTTGCTCATCTTCTTCTTCATCATCAGACGCTTCAAGAAATTGTTTCTGGAGGTCGGCAGCATACTCCGCCAGTGAGGCCGGAATGAAATACTATGGAGCATTGTAGACCTCGGTGTCAGGTCCACAACCGAGCTGCTCCACAGCACCCCTCCAGCCACATTTGAAGAACAAGTCCTTCGCAGTTTCACACTATTGGATGTACGCAGCCTCACCATCCTTGAAACCCTTCAGCTCGGCATCTTCAGCCTTCTTCTTCAGGACTGATATTTCGGCGTCTTTAGCGCCTTCGAGCTGTGCCATTTCCCACAAGTATTTATCTTTTACTTCGGTAACGGCTCGCTGTTTGTCACTGTTAGCCGAGGCAACTAGTCCGGTCAGACGAGTTACCTCAGCCTCCAAATCGGCGGTCTTGGCTTGGGATTGTTTTAGCTTGGCGTTCTTGGCCTCGGCTTCTGCCATGGCCTCCCTTGTTGTTCTCCTCAGCTCCAACACTTTCCTGTGTGCAATGTTATTCTTCTGGATGGCCTGCAAAATAGTAAAATCTCTTTAGCCGGACTAACAGTTAGGAAAAGTTAGACAAAGAAAAAATAGAGCCACTTACCAGGATCATTGATTTTGTTGAAGACCGGATTGCCTTCAGCTCGGTGTTTAGTTGTTTTTGGTGGTGCTCCAAGTCCTTTGGAAGGCACACACTCTTGGCAAGGTTGAAAGCCAACAAGTGATCCTTCTCAGCAACCACCGAGTCCGTATCCTGGATATCTCGGTTGGCAAAGGTGAGAATTGAAGCCCATTTAGAGGAATCAGCCCGGTCAGACTGCTCCGGTTGAAGGTTGGGCTGTGGGCTCGGTGGAAGAATGGGCTCGTCCTCGTCAACAAGACGTTGCTCGGCTTGGCTAGTCCGGGCACGCTTGTTCGCCGAGATGTCGAGGGCTGTTAAGAGGGGAGAGCCACCACGGTTTCTTGGGTTTGCCTTTGAGGTGGTACTTCGGGTCTGTTAGTTTCGGTTAGAAGTGCCCTTAGTCTGCTCCTTTTTGCCATTTCTTGTTCGGCAGTCAGAGGAACGAGGTTGATTTGAGGCAAGGTTGGGTCCGGTTCTGGTGCGTCTTCAAGAAGGAAATCGGTCACTCTGGCTTTTCGACGACCGGCGTATCGGTATGTCGGCTCAAAATTGAGGAGTTTAGCCCAACCTCTTTCTTCAACCCGTAGTGCGGCGCGCAGAGTACCTAGGTTGGGGTAGCTGTACAACGAATGAAGGTGGGCTGAGTCTGCAGAGAAAAGTCCAACTGTTAGTTCGGTTCAAGAACGAAAAACCGAAATAAAAGAGGAGCATTAAATATAACCGAGGTATTTATACCGGGTTCCCCTTTTTTACAGTTTATTCTTCGGCCGGGGATCTGGGCTTGATGATCTTCAAAGTTCCCAGATACCCAGAAGAAATCATCATCATTCAAGTCTTTATCCGGCGTACCTTTTATTATTTTCTCTCGGTTGCGGCGTATTCTTAGATAATACACCCAGCCGTCTTCCTTGGAGCCTATGGAGTATTGATGAAGTATTTCGGCTAGGCCGAGGTTTAGACCGGCTTGGCGGTTTAGTTCGGCTACACCCATTATTATACGGTATGAATTAGTGGATAGTTGGGTTGGGCATATTCTGGTTTGTCTAAGGAATTCACAAATTAAGGGTTGGACTGGAAATCTTAGTCCAATTTCTATTATGGACAAAAGGGTAAAGGGTACAAAACCGGGGTTTCCCCAAGGTATGGTATCTTTTTTGGCTAGGGTAAGGTGGACATCAGCAGGAATGTTGTAATCCTTACGGAATTCGGCCAAACCCCCTGGTGTTTCTACCAAGAACCTATATTTCCCCATTTATTTTAAGTTATAAATAAATTAGCTCGGTTTGAAAACTGTGCTCAGTAGCTCGGTTGAGCGCGCAGTGCCTGGGCAACCTAAGTCTGCAAAGTGGAAAACAAAGGGGTTAAGCACAGATCATTGGACCGTGCTACAAAATAAGCAAGAAAAAAGAAGTCTTACTTCGGTCACACAGGTAGCTACAGGTTCTATCTCGGTTTTAAAAGGATCTTGGGTAGCTCGGTTTGAGCAAGGGGGTTTGTTATCCCGGTTTAAGCTATGGTTTTTTACTTCGGTTGAGCTTCTAGGGGCGAGTTCGGTTTAGAAACTGAGAAAGCTGGCTTAGCCCCGAAGACTTAGCTCGGTTGTAGGCCAAGGTTTCCTGTTTCTAAGTTCAGACTTAGTTCGGTTCGTTTATTTCGGCTAAGATAAATCAGAAGATGGTCTTATTGAAACTACTGGTATATGCGCAAGTTCTAGTTCGGTTTTAATCTGCCTAAATCTACATACAACACAAACAGTGTCCTAGTTCGGTTGGGGGATGTTTATAGATCAAAATGGCGTTCTATTGGCTATCTCATAAAGTTCTAGCGTTCGATAGCCAAGTTTTTTCCAGAAAAAGTACGAAACTAACAGCAAAAAGTGTTTTGCAAAATAGTATGCAATGGATTGAATGAAAGCAAAAACAAATGAGAGAAATGGATTCATGATGCCTACCTGGTAGAGGGGAACGAGATGGAAGCAACGGCAGCAAAACACAAGCTTCAAAATTGCAGAGTTGAAGAGCAATGAAACTTTTAGAGGTTCTCAAGAGAGAAAGAAGGAAAAGTGTAAAGATAGATTGAAAAAATGGGAGGATTGTTTTGTGTAGAAGGAAAAGAGGCGGGAACTGTTAAAAAATTGCGAAGTACGAGGGCGGCGTTACAACTGTGATTGACCAATCAGGGGCTTCCATGTGTCTTTTGGAAGGAGAAGCGTTTCAGTTGCTGTGACTGAAGAGACGTTTTGACCGGACATGTATAGATCGGCTTACCGTGCAGCTCGGCTGGAATGGCATGAAAGTTTTAGCTCGGCTGGAAAGAATAATGTTTTTTTAGTTCAGCTGGAAATGTTAAAACTGTAGCTCGGCTAATAGACAGATAATCTCTATCATGCTATGCAGATGGAATTAAGGGACAATTGAGAGGGTAATTTATATAAATAAATTGGGCCGAGCTGGTTGTTGGGCCGAGATAGGCTCAAATACGAAAGACAGTGGATACACCGGTCAAAAGGAGTACTACGGTTAGTTCGGTTCAAGGGAGTACTACGGTTAGTTCGGTTGTCAGATGGGCACGTGGTGGCTTGGTTGCGGCGTATTACGGATTAGCCCGGTCATCTCCTCTAACCGAAGTATGAGAGAACCTTCTTCAGGACTGTTTGAGTTAGTTCGGCTCGACACTTCTATGGATAGCTCGGTCTTAGCATTCGAGGCCGGGATAGAGGCCAGGAGGGGAAGAGCCGAACTAGTAGTTAGATCGGCCATACCTTCCTGGATAGTATGGCAGTATTATTTCGGTCGTATTGTAGTTCAGCCATGGTAAAACCATCTCACTTGGTTTAAGCAGTGAGGGGGGTGTTGGAGGATAAGCATTATCCTCCAACAGTATGAATCCTAGGAGGACTCTACATGGAGGAGTAAAAGTCCTACTAGGATTGTGTCACTCGAAACCTATAAAAGCTCACAAGCATCACCTATAGAGAGGTAAACACAACTTTGTTTTCTGAATACACAGAGCTTTTGTCTATTTGTCAAGCTTACTGACTTAGGCATCGGAGAGGTTTCCGCAGCACACACCCCGCCGGCCAGCTCACGTTCGTATTTTCAGGTGTTAAAGCGACGTTGCACGGAGGAGCGCAGATTTGATCAACATGATTATACGAGAAGGTTTATTTCTTTCCCGTACATAAAGTATCAAACTCCTTGATGTATGAATCTTAGATCATGAGTAAAGAACTCCCTCAACATCAAGAAAAACTATCAAAAATCTCTAGAAGAAGACCTCAAACAAAACCCTAGAAAACCTTAAACAAGATCTAGGAGAAGTAATCCTAAAAAGACCCAACTTTACGAATTTATAGAATCTGAGTTCGCACGGTCCGCTCGAGCGTGGGAAACCCGCTCGAGCGGAAGCTTCAAAATTGTGTGATTCATATAGGCTTCACGCTCGAGCGGAAGGTTCCACTCGCTCGAATCGAATCACACCATCCAGTACTTTTCAAGCGAAGCAGAGATACTGTGACCTTGTAATCCCCGCTTGAGCGTCACTTTCCCCCCGCTCGAGCGGGGAGACCAAACTTGGAAAATCTGGAAAGCTCTAACATGTTACAACCTTGGTTTTGATCCACGGAATTTGACAACAAAGGGTCCTAACAATCTCCCCCTTTGTCAAATCCCGGACAAAACCATTCTAAAACAGTTTTCCTAACAAAATCACAGAAGAACTAAAACAAGTTTCCAAACTAGTCTAAAACAATCCAAACTAGTCTAAAACAATTTGCCAACTATGAAGCAACATGCAACATTCCAATCAACCATGCGCTTGAACAATGAGCCTGAAAGAGAACAACTATACACAAGCCAACCAAAAATATGTGGAACTGGATTAAATAAAAAAAGATAAAGCCATCATAATCAAAACATGATCCATCCAAAAACATATATCCAAAATCCATCCAAAACATATAACAAATCCAACTGTACCAAGGAAGGATAAATAAACAACTGTACCATGTACTGTATGTACCAAACTCCAAAATCTGCAACTGTACCATGTACTACCATGTACTACCATGTATCAAAAACTGCCATGTATCAAAACTGTGTAGTAGGTAAAAAAATCACTCCCCTTTTTTGGCCGGGAGATAACAAAAGAATGTGGCAGAAAACAAAATAGCGAAGAGCAAAGATCAAGGAGCCGGAGGCGAAGACTGCATCTGAAGCAAGGTCAAGATCTGAGCCAACTGGGATGAAGACTGTGCCACAGAATCCTCAATCCGCTGGGAAGAGGCCTCCAAAGCACTGAAACGGGAATCGGTAGTGGTCTCAAGATCAGTGAGTCTGGCCTCAAATATATCCATCCATGCCTCAAGATGATCAAACCTGGAACCAATAGAGCGCTTGAGCGACTGAAGCTGACCACGGATGGTACGAACTGGAGGGTGCTGCTCCCCCTCACCAAGACCGCCACCAGCAGTAGCATCATATTCGGCCTCCTCTGCCATGGCCTCTGCTGCACTAGGACCTGCACCAGAGCGACCAGTACTAGAAGGGACCCCCCTAATGTGAGACTGACTCTGGGAGACAGTCTTCTTGGTAAATGGGCGAGTAGGAGAGACAAATTCATCCTCATCAAAGGTAGGAACCTCAAACTTGACTAAAAGCCTGTTGATGAGACAACCATAAGGTAACCAAGATTGTTGCGCTCAAAAGCAGCAACCATCTTTTCAATGATAAGGGTGGCAAGATCAATGGGACGGTTTAGGGCAATACATTGAAGAATGAAGCCTTGATCCTGGTTTATCTTCAGAGTTGTGGTAACTATGATATTGGCACACACAATTAAGTTGAGTAACCTAAATTGTGGGAGAAGTTCATGCTATTTGATCAAAGAACCGGAAGGCCAGGGCCAAGGAGAACCACAAAGAGTCTGAGCAACCTCATTAAAATCACACGTGGGGTGCATTGGAAAAGGGTAAAAGATGGGAGATCTTTCACTAACCCCTAAAATCTTGCGGATAAGATCAGTGGTAACTGTGATTTCCTTGGATCTAACCCAGGTCTTAAAAGAGGGGCCAATATCATCAAGACCATCCATATTGCAATAAAATTCCCGAACCCAAGTAAGATTCTGTGACCCAGAAAACAAAAAGACCTGATCCCCACCCAATGAATCACAGAAAGACCGGATAGGAATGGACTCAAAGGTGGAGGGTTGAACATTCCGTTCAAGATGGATGGAGCGGGATAGGTAGGACTCACGGAATAACTTGGCTTTTTTAGCCGATGGGAAACGGTCAGTATTATATGGAGGACAAGAGGTTGTAGACTTACGGCGTTTGAAGGTGGACATAACTGAACACTACAGACAAATCCCAACCTAAGAAAAACCAAAGGCCAACAAAGAAACCACAAAACATTAGTACCACAGTGATATAGCAACATGAGGCAAGATAAGATGGCAGATAATGCATAACATGTAAGCATAAGAGAACCAAATATGGCAAAATGGAGCATAGTAAATGTGATGTGAACAAGGACCATTAACATAGCAGTAAAGCACAAATGTAGCCAGCATGGTGAGGGACTTAATCATCAAAGAGAATAGTATCACAGAAACACAAAGCAATAGATGAAATCAAAATCCCCAACCACAATCCTCAATGTAAAAGACACAGAAAAACCGAACATAATACCCAAATCAAAAAACCCTAGATGGAATGTACAGTATCAAAAACACTGTGCCATAGTCAAAAGGAACATTGCCTAACCCTAAATAGGACAATCATAGACAATATATACCCAATGACCTACGGTATAACCACCCAAAGAAAAACCCAAGGTCGAATAGAGCAATGAGACATAAATCTGACATAGGAATAATGAAGAAGGAGAGGAGAAACATACCTGAGATGTGGAAGCACACGAACAATCACCAAGGAACCACCAAGGAATAGGAGAGAAGGGGAATCGCAAGGAAAAAACCCTAGGAGAGAGAGGAGTTGAGGAAAAAAATGACTTGAAGGGTCGAAGGAGGGAAAGATATACAAAACCAGTCCGCTCGAGCGTGGGTTTTAACGCTCGAGCGGGAGACAAAACACGCGAAGTCCCGCTCGAGCGCGAAAACTGAAGATCGAGCGTAAAAACAACCCTCCCAGAACTGCAAAAGCAAAGAGCAAACTACTGCAAGGCTCAAAACCGCGCTCGAGCGTGGGAATGTCCGCTCGAGCGGGGAAAAAAAACTTTTTTTTTTTTTTTTGAAAAACAAAAACAAGATACTCAAAAACATGAAGTGAGCCCTGGAACACAAGTAGATGATCACATTTTAGCCAAAATGGATACTTAGATGAAATAATCTGCAATTCATGAATTCTGTAAACTTGTGATGTTTAAAAAATAATGACACTGGAAACCATGAGCAAAGCAGATAAAATATAATCAGTGATCATAAACTACATGAGAATGTACAACTCAAAATCCAACATGCGAGCTCACAAAATAAAGTGTGTGTGTGCAATCCATGAGAGTCCACTGAGCTAGAGTTAATCCTAGTAGTGATCGGATGGCTGGACCTCCGGCAAGAGTAACTGAACATCACAGAGAAAAGTCAAACCACTAGGAATCACGGGGTATTTGTTGAGTAAATACGGAGGCTCCCCCTCAATCAATGAGTCCCTTTTTTTTTTTTTGACTTTTTCTTTCTTGTGGGCACTCACTGGTGGCATTCACGCTCAAGAGTATGGAAACCAAACCAGAGAAGAATGAAATCATAAAGGATGGCCTGGTTGGTGCCTATGAGGTAGCCTTTTCCTAATGCCCGGACTTCAAGGAACTGAGGGAGAAACCGTGGAAGTGAAAACAGATGGTAGATGGTTAAGAGACTCAACATCACCCATGATATACTAGTATCGGTCAATTCCACTGTAAAAGTACAAGAAACACTGTTAGTGGTCCATAGAGAACTTTGATCACTTATGCGGAAACCCTTGCAGCAATTTATCTCAAGGATGTGTACAGAATGAGATCATGAGGTTAATGAGCATGGGCATTCAAAATGAGCTATGAACACTGAATAATGAGATCTTGTAAGCAGCATGAGTAGTGTACATAAAAAGTTGGATGCAAGAAAACCAGATATCAATGATAATGAGATTATGGCCTCCAAGCACAAATAAGGCAAAACACTTACACCTACTCAAGGAACAAGTAACACTCTAGTGATCGAGCATGACACCCAAGGTCTTTCTAAGGAACTCAAACCGAAGAAGATCAAGGGGTTTTGTAAAAATATCAGCTTTTTGATGCTCAGTGGAAACATGCTCAAGAACAACAAGGCCTTCTTCCACTAACTCTCGAATAAAATGATGACGAATGTCAATGTATTTTGTGTGAGAGTGTTGGATAGGATTTTTTGAAATGTTTATGGCACTTGTGTTATCACAAAAAAGAGTGAGAGTGTTTTGTTCTATCCCATAATCATGAAGCATTTGCTTCATCCACAACATTTGTGCACAACAACTCCCTGCAGCAATGTACTCAGCCTCAGCAGTGGAAAGAGAAATGGCATTTGCTTTTTACTTACTATGCCAGGAAACCAGATTATTCCCAAGGTAAAAACACCCCCCGGATGTACTTTTCCTATCATCAGCACACCCTACCCAGTCGGCATCAGAAAAACCAGTAATTTCAGCAGTAATATCAGTGGAAAACTAAACCCCATACCCCAAGGTCCCATTAACATATTTGATGATGCGTTTGACCGCAAGAAGGTGAGACTCTTTAGGACTGGCTTGGTAACGGGCACAAACACCGACACTGAAGAAATATATCAGGATGACTGGCTGTCAGATACAAAAGACTCCCTATCATACTCCTATAAAGGGTAGGATCAACATCAATACCAGAGGAATCTTTGGAGAGGTGAAGACTGGTGCTCATGGGAGTGCGTGCATGTTTGGCAGACTCAAGACCAAACTTGTCACAAGATTTTTGGCATACTTAGACTGAGAAACAAACATACCCGAAGGAGACTGTTTAATTTGAAGACCCAAGAAATAAGACAACTCTCCCATCATACTCATCTCAAACTCATGTGTCATGCAATCCGAAAATATATTTCACAAGATGCTCAGTAGTAGATCCAAACACAATATCATCAAACATATCTGGGCAACAAGAATATGAGACTTAGTATATTTCACAAATAAAGTCTTATCCACACTACCCCTTTGAAAATCATTATCAAGAAGAAAGGTAGTAAGTCTATCATACCAAGCCCGAGGGGCTTGTTTCAACCCATACAAAGCCTTGTCTAACTTGTAGACATGATTAGGACATTTAGGGTCCTCAAACCCTTTTGGTTGCTCAACATATGCCTCTTCTTTCAAGTACCCATTCAGAAAGGCACTTTTCACATCCATTTGAAACAACTTAAAGCCAAGAAAACATGTAACACCAAGCAAAATACGAATAGATTCGAGACGTGCAACTGGGGCAAACGTCTCATCATAGTCAACACCCTCTACTCGTGTGTAACCTTGAGCAACCAACCTAGCTTTATTCCTAACAACAGTACCATTCTCATCAGATTTATTTTTAAAGATCCACTTAGTACCTATAACATTCATGTCTCTAGGTCTGGGAACAAGAGCCCAAACTTTGTTACGTTCAAATTGACCTAATTCTTCATGCATAGCATTGACCCAACTATCATCTAGCAAGGCCTCTTTAAAATTCTTAGGTTCAATTAATGAAACATAACACATATGTGATACCTCATCCCGAATCTGTCTTCGGGTTTTCATTCGATCCGAAACACTTCCAATCACCTGTTAAGCTAGATGATTCAGTTTCACCCTTGCTGATGGTTTAAGCTCAGGACTTGCGGTGATAGAAGCAACAGGAGTGATGTCCCTTTGAGCACTCTTTGGACTTAAACTTACCTATGAGGATGGTGCTGTATCAATTTATTGTGATTGGACCGCAGCTTCTCCTTGATTTTGTGGTTCAGTATCCAAGATTGGAGACTCGCCATTGTCATCCTCATTTGTTGCTGGAGTAGGTGCTCCTGTGTCATCTATAACCACATTGATGGATTCTATTAAAGATAAAGTTCACAGGTTATAGACACGAAAAGCCCTACTGTTGGTTAAATACCCTAGAAAAATACCTTCATCACTTCGGGAGTCAAATTTGCCCAAGGGCTCCCTATCTTTGAAGATGTAACATTTACTCCCAAAAGTTTTGAAGTATTTTACATTAGGTTTCAATCCCTTCCACAATTCATATGGAGTTTGTAAAGTGTCGGGCCTTAAATACACGCGATTTATGACATAAACCGCAGTATTTAGGGCTTCAGCCCAAAACTTTGGAGGAAGTTTCTTACTAAGGAGCATGACCCTAGCCATTTCTTGAACAACTCTGTTCTTCCTCTCGACCACTCCATTTTTGTTGTGAGTAATAGGTGCAGAAAATTCATGCTTAATTCCATGCATATCACAAAAATCATCACAAAAACCGAAAACAAACTATTTTCAAATTCACGATCATGATCAGTTCGGATTCTTATGATACGCCCAATGGAAACACTCTGTTCATTTTGGATTTTAAGGACTAAAGCCTGGAAAGCATCAAGCGTATCAGATTTTTCCCTTAAAAAATTTTCCCAAGAAAACCAAGTAAAATCATCAACAGTTAGAAAAATGTATCTTTTACCTCCAATGCTTTCAGTGCGAGTAAGACCCATTAAAATCCATGTGAACCAATTCAAGAGGACGTTTGGTTGTAAAGCTATTCACTTTTTTTTTATGAGGGGCACGGGTTTGCTTTCCAAGTTGACATGGTCCACACACATGGCTCAAATTCTTACCCAGTTTAGGTACTCCTCTCACAGCTCTTTGTTGGCTATCTTAGTTAGGTCTTTGAAATTCATGTGACCTAATCTTTGATGCCACAAATCAATGTTACTTATGATGGCAGAGTGACAAGTGAGATCATCAGTAGTAACAATCCCATAGCAATTATCAGATGTGCGAACTCCATGTAAGACAGTATTTCCCTTTTTATCCAAAATTTCACATTTATTTTTTGAAAAATACTTCATGATGGGAATCACACATTTGACTAATGCTTAAAAGATTTGCTTTAAGACCATCAACAAGTAGAGCATTATCCAATTTGGGAAGACCAGCAATACTTATAGAGCCCTTACCAATGACTCTAGAAGTGCCACCATCTCAAAGGTAACAATTCCTCCTTCATATTTTCCAAGAGATGTGAAGTAGGATTTGTTACCGGATATGTGACGAGAGCACCCACTATCAAGATACCACATGTGAGAGTCACGTGCTTTTAAGGCAGTGTGAACAACTAAACAAGTCAAATCATCTTTCCTTACCCAAATCTTTTTGGTTTTGGTCAATGTCTTGGCGTTGTGAACACCCTCATGAATCTTGGTATTCCGCCTAGACATGTAAGGTTGTCTCCTAACCCAAAATGTATTCGAATTTCTACCCTTTTGAGACACCTTACCAAACAGTTCATAGCAATAAGGACGAATGTGGCCATACCTACCACAATGATGACAAATAAACATAGGTTTTACCTCCTTTTTGTTGATCTTACCTGCTTTTGGTAGATGAAGAGAGAAATCATCCTGGTCTACCTTCAATTTTCCCTTTGCTTGAGTCTTCAGGTTATGTGAGGTAGAGGCCTATCCCTTGTGAGCTGTTGCACCATAGCCTAGCCCACTTTTGTCATAACCCATTTGTTGAGACCCGAGGATGTCTTCTAGAGATTTGGAACCTTTGTTCCACATGGCAATTGTTGCTCTAGCGATACGGAGTTCTTTATCTTTCTGACTGACTCTCTCTTCCAATGCAGCTTGTGACAACTCAAGACTTTCAAGCTTTTCTTCAAATGTGGAATACACCTTCAGAAGTTCATTCCTTTCAGTTTCACAAGATAGAAGTTTTCCACATAAGTCTTGCCTGTCACTTGAGATCTTGATGACATTCTGTTTTGCTGTTACAAGTTCTCCTTTTAGCTGGACATTCTCGCTCTCACATGTTTTGAGTTTGAGAGAGAGTTTGTCGTTGGTTTTAGACAAATTCAGAGATTCCTCGTACAGCTTTTCGTAAGCTTGTTGTACTTCATCGACATTGATCTCATCATTGTCTTCAGATGTTTCATCATCTTCTTTTTGCTCTTCATTCTCCTTGACCTCATCCAATCTAGCAACCAAGGCAGATAAGTTGCTGGATGGTGATGGAGGTGAATCTCTTCTTTCATGGAATTGGCTCAGAATTTCCCATGCATCTTTAGCCTTTGTGCAGTGAACAACCCGTTGCTGTTCTTCATTGGAAATTGCACCACGAATAGTGATCAGGGCTCTCTGATTGCCCGGATTATCTGCACTTTCTGTATCTTCTTCAATGGCTAGCCAACCTTCTGGTTCAAAAGCTCTCAGAAAAGCCCTCATTCTGATTTTCCAATATAGGTAGTTAGTCCCATCAAAGGTGGGAGCATGATGCAAGTTCTGACCACGAGCTACTTCCGAAGGCTTCGGAAGAGGTTGAGTAAAAGTAGTCCAAAATGCCATGAAAGCACTATCCCTATCTTCACCGGATTCAGGTTCTTCGGGTTCTTGCTCCGACCCGCTTTCATCATCCCATGTCACAGTGTAGACTTTCTTTCGATTCTTTTTCAAAGGGCATTCAAGGGACATATGGCCAAACCCTTGACATTCATAGCACTTGACCCCTTGCCCCCTTACAATCTTCTTTTCAGTTTTTTGAGCAAATTTTGGTGGAAACATTTTGAGTTTATCAGTACTCTTATCTTTTGAAATAGGGTCTCTGAAATTAGGCTTCTTTTTCAAAAAATTTTTAAATTGTTTTGTGAGCATAGCCGTCATCTCAGACTCTAAATCAAATTCAGTCTCTGGAGGTTTTGTAGTCTCATG
Source organism: Camellia japonica (assembly GCA_030407325.1). Taxonomy (NCBI): domain Eukaryota; kingdom Viridiplantae; phylum Streptophyta; class Magnoliopsida; order Ericales; family Theaceae; genus Camellia; species Camellia japonica. The sequence continues at coordinate 14,154 of JAPPVO010000311.1, forward strand.
AGCACTCGTGAAAGCCACACTTTCTTTTTGTTTTTTCTTTGAAATTTGGTGGGCTTCATAAGTCTGCAAATTTCCAACCAATTGATCGAGCTTGAGGGTATCAACATTCTGAGCCTCCTCAATGGCTGTCACCTTTGATTGGAACCTCTCGGGAAGGGACCTCAAAATTTTTCCAACAACTTTAGCTTCCGGGATTTTTTCACCAAGAGTGAAACAGGAATTCACGATATCACTGAGTTTTGCATAGAAATCATCAAACGTCTCATCGTCGCGCATAAAAAGGGTTTCAAAGGCGGAGGTGAGACGTTGAAGTTTTGACCTTTTGACAGAGGTAGTACCTTCGTGAATCGTTTCAAGAATATCCCACGCCTCTTTTGCTACCTCACACGTGCAAATTCGATGAAATTCTTTAGGTGTGACGGAGCAAAATAGGGAGTTGAGAGCCTTGCTGTTCCAACTTGAGTTCTCGTAATCAGTTGTGTCCCATTTATCAAGGGGTTTGGGAATATCAATGCCATCGATGGTGACAATAGGTTCACTCCACCCAAAGACCACGCAGTGCCAAACGTTCTCATCGATGGATTTTAAAAATGCTCTCATACGAGCTTTCCAATAAGAATAGTTTGTACCGTCGAGTAAAGGAGGTCTATGAGTCGAGTTACCTTCACGAATAGAATCCATAATACTAGTCACACAAAATCACACTCCTATAGTTTTGATAAAACAAAGAGTGACCTGCTCTGATACCAGTTGAAAATCCTAAGTGATTCGTGATTAGATCAAGATTAAAATATTCCAAATCCCAATTATTCAAAACACTCAACCTAAAATCAACAAGCACTTACGAGAGTGGTTTTAGTTTGTTTGTTTTTAGGAATAAATAATAAATCGACACAAACGATTTTTACGTGGAAAAAACCACAATTGAAGAACCTTCAATTGTAATCAAAAACCACGGGCGAACCGCCACTAATCAATCCACTACTGAAAAACGAAAGAATACAAAGATAATACACAAATTACCCAACCCAGTCAATTTGTCCTCGAATCTTCTGTAACTCTTTCACCACGCCTTCGTCACGAAACTGATCAATCCTGAAGTTGATTCCACAACTTCACTTGTCGAATTAACGACTACGTATAGAATCAAACACCTTTTGAAACTATACGTTTGAATCTTCGGAATCCACCGAAGATAACTCTCTCTCTTGAATTTAAAGTATCAAACTCCTTGATGTATGAATCTTAGATCATGAGTAAAGAACTCCCTCAAAACATCAAGAAAAACTATAAAAAATCTCCAGAAGAAGACCACAAACAAAACCCTAGAAAACCTTAAACAAGATCTAGGAGAAGTAATCCTAAAACAGACCCAACTTGCGAATTTATAGAATCTGAGTTCGCGCGGTCCGCTCGAGCGTAGGAAAGCCCGCTCAAGCGGAAGCTTCAAAATTGTGTGATTCATATAGGCTTCACGCTCAAGCGGAAGGTTCCACGCTCGAGCGTCGAATCACACCATCCAGTACTTTTCAAGCGAAGCAGAGATACTGTGACCTTGTAATCCCCGCTCGAGCGGGAGACCAAACTTGGAAAATTTGGAAAGCTCTAACATGTTACAACCTTGGTTTTGATCCACGGAATTTGACAAAAAGGGTCCTAACAAACCATTTTCTAGATTTTAAAATGATAGATTCCAAGATGGTTATTAGCCAAGTTCAAGATCTCCAATTAATTCTCCATGACATATATGCGGAAGGGATGGTTCTCAGTGAATCTTTCCAGGTTGCAGTAATCATTGAAAAATTGCCACCATCATGGAAAGAATTCAAGAATTATCTAAAGCATAAGCGCAAGTAGATGAAATTGGAGAAACTGATAGTGCGACTCAAAATTGAGGAAGACAACCGTGGTTCTGACAAGAAGTCAGAAACTATGTCATGCAGGCTAAAGCAAATGTTATGGAACATGAACAAGGGTCAAAGTTCAACAACAAGAAGCGAAAGCATGATGGCAATGGTCCCAAACAAGGATCCACTAGTAAGATCAATAAAGGGATCAACAACGGGTTCAACAAGAGGTTCAAAGGCAAGTGTTTTGTGTGCGGCAAAGATGGACATCGCGTTAAGGATTGTCACGTTTGCAAGGACGGAGGGAGTTCAAACAAAAAGTCAGTACAAGCCAACATAGCCGAGGATTTTTATCTTTCCAATGGAGTGGCAGACATCAATCTTGCTGCAGTAGTCTCTGAAGCAAATTTGGTGGGCAATCCCAAAGAGTGGTGGGTGGATACTGGAGCAACCCGCCATATCTATGCAAATAAAAAGATGTTCACAACCTACAAAGTGGTGGAAAATGGGGAACAACTTTTTATGGGAAACTCCTCCACCTCAATTGTGGAAGGACAAGGAAAGATCGTGCTGAAAATGACCTTGGGGAAAGAACTCACTCTTAACAATGTACTCCATGTGCCAGAGATTCACAAGAATTTGATTTCTGGGTCATTGTTAATCAAGAATGGGTTTAAATTAACCTTAGAATCTGATAAAGTTGTACTCTCCAAGAGTGGAATGTATGTGAGACGAGGTTACATGAGTGATGGATTTTTTAAGCTCATTGTAATAACTATTGTATCTAATTTGGCTTTTAATAATAAGAACACATCTTCTGTTTATATTGCTGAGTCTTCTTTTTTATGGCATGCTAGATTAGATTTTTTTTTTTTTTATTCTTTGTGTAGACTTGTTTTTTTAGAATGTTTGTCAAACTTAGAATTTGATCCTAATCATAAATGTGAGATTTGTGTTGAGGCAAAACTCACTAAGGCATCATTTAATAAAGTAGAAAGAAGTATTGAACCTCTAAATTTAATTCACACAAATATCTGTGATTTAAAATTTATTCAAACTAGAGGAGGTAAGAAGTACTTTATTACTTTTATTGATGAATGCACTCGATATTGCTATGTTTACTTATTGAGAAATAAAGATGAAGCCTTAGAAGCTTTTAAGCAATATAAACTTGAGGTTGAAAATCAACTTGGCAAAATGATTAAAATAGTGAGGAGTGACAGAAGTGGTGAGTATGATGCACCATTTGAGAAATTTTATTTTGAACATGGCATTATTCACCAAACCACTGCACCCTATTCTCCTCAGTCAAATGGAGTTGTTGAGAGAAAGAATCGAACCCTTAAAGAGATGATGAATGCCATGTTGATTAGTTCAGGGTTACCTCAGAACTTGTGGGAGGAAGTGATTTTGTCTGCTAATTTTATCCTTAACAGGGTACCCCACAAGAAACTTAATCAAACACCTTATGAATTATGAAAAGGTCAACGACCTACCTACAATTACCTCAAAGTGTAGGGGTGTTTGGCCAAAGTGGCAGTCCCTAGTCCCAAAATGACTAAGATAGGACCAAAAACCATTGACTGTGTGTTCATTGGTTATGCAAATAATAGTAGTGCATATAGATTTTTAGTTCATAGATCTGAAAATCCTGATATGTATGTAAACACTATTATTGAGTCAAGGAATGTGTTGTTTTTCTAACACATTTTTCCTTGCAAAGAAACTGAAGAGAAAAGTTCAAATAAAAGAACTTTTAATACTAATATGGGTAGCAGTGAAGACCACAATGATAATGAAGCAGATGAACCTAGACATAGCAAGAGGGCTAGGATCTCTAAATCATTTGGTCTAGATTTTCTGACATACCTGTTAGAAAATGAGCCTCAAAACTTCAAGGAAGCAATGTCAAGTCCTGAAGCTCCATTGTGGAAAGAGGCTGTGAATAGTCAAATTGAATCAATACTGCAAAATCATACTTGGGAACTGGTGGATCTTCCATCAGGATGTAAACCTCTTGGATATAAGTGGATATTCAAGAGAAAAATAAAAGCAGATGGTTCAATAGTTAAATACAAGGCTAGGTTTGTTGTTAAGGGATACAGGCAGAGGGAAAGCCTTGATTATTTTGACACCTATTCACCAGTGACAAGAATAACATCCATTCGTATGCTAATAATTACGATTGCAGTTTTGTATAATTTGGAGATACATAAGATGGATGTTAAAACAACTTTTTTGAATGACGAGTTAGATGAGAAAATCTATATAGAACAACCGGAAGGGTTTCTAGTTCCCGGCCAAGAGAAAAAGATTTGTAAACTTGTCAAATCCCTTTATGGATTAAAACAAGCTCCGAAACAATGGCATGAAAAATGTGATCACGCTAAACAAATGTGACAAATGCGTCTATGTTAAAAGCACAGACAAAGGTTATGTCATAGTTTGTCTTTATGTGGATGACATGCTCATTATTGGAAGCAATAATAACATGATTAAATCCACAAAGAAAATGTTGAACAAAAAGTTTGACATGAAAGATCTGGAAGTAGTAGATGTAATTCTAGGAATAAAAATTACTAGAACATCTGAAAGATATGCTTTACCTCAGTCTCACTATGTTGAGAAGATTCTCAAAAAAATTTGGAAAGCATGACGATCGTCCTGCTAAAACACCTGTTGACATTAGTCTTCATTTGTCAAAAAATACTGGTGCAAACATATCACAATTAGAGTACTCTCAGATAATTGGAAGCTTGATGTACTTAATGAATTGCACTAGGCCAGATATAGCCTATGTTGTAGGCAAATTGAGTAGGTACACAAGTAATCCAGGGTCCGAACATTGGAAAGCGATAATTAGGGTACGTAGGTATCTAAGGCACACCAGAACTATGGTTAACATTATAACAAATATCCAGCAATACTCGAGGGGTACAGTGATGCAAATTGGATATCGGATACTAAAGACTCAAAATCCACTAGTGGATACGTCTTTACCTTGGGAGGTGCTGCAATCTCTTGGAAATCTTCCAAAGCAGACATGTATAGCAAGGTCGACAATAGAATCTAAGTTTATCGAGATAAAACAGGAGAAGAAGCAGAATGGTTTCGTAATTTCTTAGAAGACATTCCAATGTGGCCTAAACCTATGCCAGCTATATGCATTCACTGTGATAGTGAAGCAGCAATAGGACGGGCACAGAATCATATGTATAACGGTAAGTCACGACACATTCGTCGAAGACATAATACCGTTAGGCATTTGCTCTCACATGGAATAATTTCCATAGAATATGTAAAGTCAAAGGAGAATATTGCGGATCCATTGACTAAAGGGCTAGCCGGAGAGCAAGTGTACCATTTATCGAGGGGAATAGGATTAAAGCTTATTACTTAAAAGTCGTCCTAATGGCAACCCAACCTAGTTGACTGGAGATCCCAAGATCTAGGTTCAAAGGGACAACCGAATTATGGATGACTTCATGTATCACTAAGGAGGTTTTCTCCTAGCCATTTCTATGATAAGAAGAGTGATACCTGCAGCGTTAGTAGGATAAGCTTTACTTTTAATGATTCTTATAACTTGGACATCCAAGTGGGGTATAGCAGGATACTCTTAATAAGAAGTCACCTATATGAGTGTGAATTAGGCTAGTTTTGTGAGAATTGAGAAGGCTAAATTCTCTAGAGACTCATGAATTAACAGGCGTTGTTCAGGGCCAAAGCGAACACAACTGTAAGAACCAAACTGTGTCTGTGGATACACTATGTGTAGTCTATTGTCTTGGCTTACACAAACAGCTGAACAGTTCAAGGCATCGCGTCCACTGGTTAGCTAGTAAGTCCGATAGGCTTTCACTGGAGGAGGTTCAAAGCCAAAAGCTACCTATCTCAATGTGGTGTATCTTCTTAATGTACTCTTTTTTTGTCTGCATCTTGTTGCATGTCCGTTATCGTGAATTCCATTCATGTAAGGGATTGTTGGAAAATGGCTTTGGAAAAACCTTATTTTTTGCTAACTTTGAGCATTAATTAAGGTGGGACCCAAACGTTATTTTTAACGTTTTTTATTGGATTCATGTTTAATGAAGCGTAGTGAATAACATCGTGTATTTGGTTGCTCAAAACCATTTCCGGATGAATGAGAATTCAATGCACGTTTTTGGGTTCGTAGAATTGGCTTGAAGTGGGTTTCCTACACATTTGTGAAATGTGCTTGTCCCACATTGGAAAAGGCTTAAGGATTTGTATGAGTTTATATACTCTAGCTTTGGATACTTGGGATGGGCCCCAAGGGGTACCCAAGTTTGTGGAAAGGTGAGGTTATGGGTAAAGTGGGCTAGACCCATTGGACCCAAAACTAAAACACACGCGCGCGGCCGCCGACTGGGCTGGGCCTGGGCACGGGTGCGTGGTATGAGGTTGGATTGGACTTGTCTGGCCTTATACTTATATTTTTGGGCCAAAAACATTTGTTATTTATTAATTTATTTAATTTTGGTTTCAAAATTCAAAATAAATTGGTCCAAATTTTTTCTTTCACCCAAACAGGTCTTAACCCATCTGAACAGGTTCATACCTGTTGAATTCAAACCAAACATATCTATATCTGTCCAAACAGTCCAAACAAGTTTTTTGTGTTATTCAATCTGTCCGAACAGTTGCCTATCTGTTGGCACTTGTTCGGAAAAGCCACCATTCCTCCTATATAAAGCCTGCTTCTAGCAATTCATTTGATCAAATTTTTCCATCAGAATTTCGTCATTCTTCTTCTGTTATTCTCTGTGTTTCTGCATCTGTTCTGCATTTAATTTTTAGGAAGAAAGAGAGAGAATTACAACAGAGTTTTGGTTCGCCAGACTTGATTTTATAGTGCTGTAAAATCAAGTGTTAGTGGTTGCATCCTAGGAAGTAGACGCTGTTAAAACTCGAAGCACCGGTGCGAGGGCGAAATGTACTGTAAGGAGATTGTGTCTAACACAAGCCTCGACTTTAATTT
>JAPPVO010000313.1:0-28773 GCA_030407325.1 Camellia japonica
ACTTACCTGGCCAAAAGCAGCCCCATACAGTCGAAATGGTTGAAGATGTGGAGAAACACCCACCAGGAAGCAGCCAAAAAAATTAACCTTGACCAACAAGTTCAAAGTCTGGAGCAAGATGTCCAAACAAGACAAGCAAAAGGTCCAAGCTTTACAAAAGAGTGAGGCGATGAGTAAGTGACTGTACAAACACCTAATGTTAACATTCACATTCCATAATTGTCAATATTCATCACTGTGCTTATTTTTTTGTTTGTTAGATCTGTGCAATGTAAATATTCACATTGGTTTGTTCATAATGCAAGGTGCGGGTGGAAGGAGATTCAAAGGCTACACATGTGTATTTTGATGACATTGTCAACCTTATCAAGGAGGAATCGATACACAACAATGTATGCCATTACAAAGATGATTCACTCTTCATGCATATACGCACAGAGACACACACACACCCAAGCCACAGACACACATTGTTCACCCCACCATAAATAATAAATAGGACCCCAAGTTTGTGCAGCTCATAGATGCATATGCCGAACTATTACATGAAAACAAGAGGTGGTCAACCCAATCTTCGGATGAAGCGTCATTCATCTTCACGAGCATGTGTTTGGTAAAATCTATCATTCCATTATTTCTAATGTGAATGTGAACTTCACAGTCCATTAATTATTTGTCCAATGTGTGACAGAAAGTGATACGAGAGTACCATCCTCGCAAAAGGAGTAAACACATTGATGCACATGTCAAAAACTACCAAGGAGAGAGATACCTACTATTCCCATTGCATCATGAGTACCACTGGACGATAGTTTGTATGATGCTAAAGACAATTTGTGGAGGCATTACAACTCATTGCGCCCAGACAGGATACATGACCCGCATATCGACCAAGCACAGGAAGTTGTAAGTGGCTATTTTTGAACACAAATATGACTTGTTCTCATGCATTAAATGACTGTACACACACACATGTTTGTTGGTGCCTAATTTGAAATTCCCTACACAGAGGAAGTACATCGAGCATGTTGTGCGCGTTATTGGCGAGTCATCACCGCTATGCACTAAGTTAGCAGGCCAAATCCATCACAACCAATCATAGCAGTTGATGTCTGTCCTCAGCAAGGCGACGACTCGTAAGCCTCACTACATTTTTTACAAATCCTCCATAACCATTATGCAAACATACATGTCAACTGCTAATCAAAACCATTTCATATTTACAGAGTGGACTGCGGACTTGCAGTATGTTACATCATGCGGGCGCACATATACCATGAAGAAATTGTGGAGCCTCACTAGTTCAGAATGGTGTGGACTACGAGATTTGTTAGTACACAGTTTTTTGAATCATAAGAAATCAGAGCTTCATTAAAACCTATAGGTGGGGGATGTCCACATACAAACTAACCAACACTCGATATGAATGTTAATATGGAATGCTTTGACATTTTGACACAACAACTGATTGTAAAACAGTGATACAACATCTATTAATGGGAAAAAGCCACCTACGAATTTTGAACTCCTTTGGTGTTGTTATGTTTTACAGATGTGGATGTTCACAGTTGTACCACTAATGTGAATGTTCACATTCACTTATGATATCCATACTGCTGTGTTGTTATGAGTGTAATTTATGCATTGTTTGAACCCATTGTTCTATAATACACATATTTTGTGCAGGAGTGTACATTGGTCTACATGACATCATTACAGATCACATACACGTGTGAATATTCCCATTTGTTCTTATTCATAACAGTTGTGAATGGTATTCTTCTCTGCCAAATGTGAACATTCACTTATGATATTCATATGCACTAATGTTTTACAGATGTGAATGTTCACAGTTGCAACACTGATGTGAATGTTCATACTCACTTATGATATTCATACTGTTGTGTTGTGATGAGCATAATTTATGCGATGGTTTGAACCCGATTGTTCTATAGTACACATATTTTCTGCAGGAATGTCTATATGACATCATTACGGATCACATCACGTGTGAATATTCACATTTGTTCTTGTTATAACAGTTGTGAATGTTATTCTTCTCTGCCAAATGTGAACATTCACTTATGATATTCATATGCACTAATGTTTTGCAGATGTGAATGTTCACAGTTACTATAATAATGTGAATGTTCATATTCACTTATGATATTCATAATGCCGTGTTGTGATGAGCATAATTGATACGATTTTTGGACCCGATTTTTCTGTAATACACATACTTTGTGCAGGAATGTACACATTGTTTGCATGACATCATTACGGATAACATACACAGGTGTGAATATTCACATTTCTTTTTATTCATAACAGTTGTGAATGTTCACACCATGTCAATCTCTATGCATGTGAAAGTTCACATCACAGCTTATATTCATGTCAACATTGACAACAATAAGGTAAAAAGTTTAACCCATGTGCAAGTTTTCACATGATATGATTCTTTTACGTAAGTGTGAATTCCACATCATGTATTCATCATTACAACTTTAACAAAATATCAGTTTCGTACCCAAAAGAAAAAAAGAAACAACACAAATGAAATACTAAGTTTGCCAAACCATTATTTTGCTTGCTAACACAACACAATCTTATTTCAAAAAGAATATAAGAATCCAATGTAAAACATAATGTTGAAATGAAAAATGTACCTCCTATATCGGCTCCTTGCATGATTTCCGATTATGGCTCCCCAACTTATCACATCTCCCGCACCTTATTGCTTTAGTTTCTCACCCCTTGATGGGATCCTATTCTTTTTCGGCCTTTCGGGGGTCTTTTCACAATTGGCGGGTATGTAGTGAAGTCCGTGGATCAAAAGGTGGCTTCTCCACCGATGGTATAGGAATATGGCACCCAATAGGTGCACGATATGTCTCTACATGAAAGTAATGTTTTACACAATCATTGAGATTGTATTTGAAGCAATAACAGCACATTCTACTTCGAATACATACTTACATGGTTTAACCGCTGATTTGCCATTTGAAGCAAGAACATGTACGCCTTGCAACATCAACTGTAACAGATGGTATTGAATGAACTTCAAACACATCCTCATTGGCTTTGCTAACTTGCCAAGACCTGCTGTCATTGAACGAATCCATAAGCCTTGTTTCGAATGTAGGACAAATAAGCTCATTCCATTTCTTTGCTTGGTCACGCCGTGCAGACATTTGCCGCATCAACTGAGTACGAATTGTGTTCACCATTTGAGTGATAGGAAGATTACGTGCTTCTTTAATCCAGTTATTAAATGACTCCCCGCCGATTGGATGTCTCCCCCATAACGCATGCCCCTGCACAATATCACAAACATTTTACAATACGGAATTTAACAGGTCTGAACATTCACGTTGATAGATGTGAACATTAACATCATTCCCAGTGAACATTAACATCAACTTAAATGATAGACAGATGTGAACATTAACATCAACTTAAATGATAGACAGATGTGAATGTTAACAACAACAAAATATGACAGATGTCAACATTCGAATCTGTAATACATTGCACGACTGTTTGACAAATTAACAGATGTGAATATTCACATCATTCACATCAGTCATCATTAGCAGATGTGAACATTTACATCATTTATATTGAATATGAAACACAATTGGAAGATTGTTACCATTCTAAACTGAAAATTCGCATCGCTACCATTCTAAACTTGACAAATGGAACACTTTAGGAAACTATTATTACCTGAAGTATGAATTTGCCCAGTGCTCAGGTGCTAAGTCCTTGAAAAAATTATGTGCTCATTGTTTACCCTCCTCTTTTAATTTTGCAAGCTTTTCATGGAACCCTACCACAGTTGGCTCGTAAGCACAGTCACCCAAACTACTTAAAAGGTGATCCCTGAATCCATTATCAATTCCTTTCATCCGTCTCTTAAATTACTCTTCAAGTTGTAAGCAATAACCGTGATGAGCCGATGGGAACATCTTTGCATAGCTTCTAACAGACCAAGATTACGATCCGAAATAAAAATAATCTGGCGTTTACCATCAACAACCTTCCCAAGTTCATGCAAGAACCACGACCAATTGGCCGTGGTCTCTAAATCAACAATCGCAAATGCAACAGGAAACAGACCTACAACACAACACCAATACACAACTGTTCACAATATTCCAAAGTAAATAGAAAACAATATAAACGAAACAGGTCATGTGAATGTTTATATCTACATTGCCCTATTACTATTATTATTTTTGGATTCAAGTTTGTAAACATCAATGATGTGAACATTCACATTAACGACCATTAATAATTCATTGTTGATTGTTGAGTCATTGATAATGTGAACATTCACAGTACTGTTCATTAATGGATCAACTGATAGTAGTATACACTGATGTGAACATTCACATTAATGTATAATAATGTGAATGTTCACATTACTATCATTACCAGACACAGATGTGAACATTCACATCAGTGCATACTAATGTCAATGTTCACATTACTTATATTTCTCAATCACTCATTTGTCCAGACTATGCTGCTCATGTGAATATTGACATGAATAGACAGCTAAAAAATACTAACATTGTTTCCGTCTTTCGCCGTTGCCGCAAGTAGCTGACCTTTGTACTTTCCTTTAAGGAGTGTTTCCATCCAGGAATAATAAAGGCCGACAAGAATTGAACCCAGAAATACACGCAGCGAATGACACAAAGAAACAACAAAACTGTTGACTACTTGCATCATAGTCAATATTGACATAACTCCCCGGATTATGCTGCATCACAGCATCCGAATACCACCGTAACTGGTCAAACGATAATGAGTGATCTCCATGAATACCAGCCTTTGCTTTCTCCACACCCAACCATACGACATGGTAACTCACATCTAGTCCATAATCCTCTTCAAAATAGTCACCACATCACAGGGCCGAGTCAACGGCTTGTCTCTCACATTTCAGATATGGTACTCGACACCAAATCTGAACTAACTCGCGGATTCTTCGATGTTCGGACATTCGTACCACAACTATGCACTCACTAAACCTCTTGATGTAGAAAAACCATTTGCTCGTTGTGCTTTACAATGTATAGCCCACAAGCAGCCTCTCTCCTCCCGCGCACACACAGTAACTCTTGTTGTCTTGTTCTTGACATACGTAAACGAAACCCACATTGGATGGCATACTTACATAAAACATCACGAAATTCTTATGCTCATCTCCAACAACCGTCGTCCCACATGCGTAATACCATTTGCCTAAGGGGCTGACAATAACACCTTCTCCTTATGATGGCAAAATCTCTGTAGTGCATCAATTTCTTCCTCAACCCCCACACGCAGCGATCTCGAGCTACTTGACTGACCAATATCACTTTTCAACTCAACCATAACTTCTACATGTTGTACCTCCATTGATTTAGCAAGCAGTAACATGTTCTGAAATTCTTCCTCATTGTCCAAATCACACCTATTAATCCCAGGTAGTTTACAGAACAATGAAATAGAACCAGCAGACAACTCATCTCCATTTTTCACACAAACACTTCACCAAACGAGAATAACACAATGCGTGGGCAACATTTATTACAATTGTACTGCAACCATATGTACACACCAACATCAGAAAGGTATCTGTCTCTTGTAAAAACACAAAAACACAACAATGAACAATAATCAAAATCGATATGAAAATTCACATTGTGCAAAAATTAGCTGACTATGTGTACAGTTCAAGTGCTAAATCCATAATTCACATTAAGAAGATGTGAACATTCACATTGATACATATACATATTCTTCGAATTATATCACCCACGCAGAGCCTCATTAAGCAAACATCAAAGTAAAATGAGAACATCAACAATCTTCACATAATATTAACAAGATGTCAACATTTACATTGACACATATACTATGAATTATATCACACACATAGAGCCTCATTAAGCAAACATCAATTTAAAATGAGAACATCCATATTCTTCACATATTCCACATTAACAAAATGTAAACATTCACATTGATACATATACTCTGAATTATATCATCCACACAGAGCCTCATTATGGATACATCAAAGTAAAATGAGAACTACACATTCTTCACATAATTTGAATGAACTCCCCTCCACAAGACCACGTAAAATGCATATAATTAAAAAAACAGAGCATTCGATCCATATCAATCCAAAAACAGAGCATCTGATCCATCATACGAATGAAACCATAAACCGAACATGTATTCATAACCAAATTAATACTAACCTTAATCATGCAATCCTACAATTGTCCAGAAACTCGAAAACAGCTGATTTGAACTAGTTATAGTCCAGAAAATGTGACAACCGAACACCTTCCTCTTCGTCGTTTTCACTCGAAAATCATAGAACCAGACTATAACAGCAAGAATGAAACTCTAGCACATCCAAGCCTTGGAACGAGCATGCAAAATAGAAACGTATCCCTCCGAATTGGAATGATGATGAAAAGCGTAAAATAGAAACTGCCAAACTAAATCAGCGAAGAAACAGGCACGTAATATGTATTAACACTGTACATATATATATATATATATATAGGGAGGCAAAATAGTCCAGGTAAACATATTAAATTAGAAAAATGGACCTTATGGAATAAAAAGAAAAGTTTATGGACTAATCAGGTTATAATATTCTTTTGTGGACCTAATGAGTTATAACAACTCTAAAATGGATTTATCAATAAAAATCTCATAAATTAATTAACATATCACCCGTGCTATGCACGGATTGTGTTTACAATTATTTACATATGTGAATCACATGTAAATTGTGATTTTTAAATGTTTTTTTATTTTATTTTAAATGTCTTCTTTTTTCCTTTTTTATATTATATTAAAGTTTAATATTTTGATAATAATCATATGTGTTGGATTTTTTAAGGAATTAAATGTCTTTTTTTTTATTATTATATTATATTAAAGTTTAATATTTTGATAATAATCATATGTGTTGAACTTTTCAAGAAATTTTTTTATATGCTTATCTTAATGCATTAAAGTGTTATTATGAGAGATAATAATCATATGTGTTGGGACTTTTTAAGGAATTCATATGCGTTGAATTTCAAAGAATTTTTTTTATACTTGTTCTTAATGCATTAAAGTGTTATTATGATGGTAAGACTTGGGATTTGGGAGAAGTTAATAAATGCTAAGATTTTTTTTTTTTAAATCAAAAAATCAAGAAATTTAGATTTGGATTTTGGAACTCCCACAAGGTTTGGGGTTAAAAACCCCATTTTGCTTAATATATAGTATAGATTACAGAACCCGATACAATTATCACATATGAGGTACGTCTGTATGAGAAAGTTATGTCTAATTCTATGACTGATTTCTATATTTTAATTTTTTTTTTAATTATATATAAATGAGATGGGAGAATTGTATGCAATTATATGGATGGATTGGCAGGTGCAAGTACAAGAATTGTTTTGCTTACACAAAATTGGTTGCTCAAATCTTTGACAAAGATGGTGTTTCAAAAAAATAATAATAATAATAATTTGACGAAGATATGTGACAACACTCATTTTCATTTTCGTGTACACTTGGTCTCCATCAGATCAGATTTTTTTGATCCTATATGAACTTATTGGGAAGCATATAATTCAATTTTTTTCTCCTCTCATGCTTTGCTTGTTTTGAATGTTTTTGTTTTTGTTTTTTTTTCCATATAATAGTAATATTTGTTGTCATTATTAATTTATTAAATATACTGTGAATGGCTAATTATATCTTTTGTGGGTCGTATGGTTAGGTACCCCATGATTTCCTATTTTGGCTTTTTAGGATTTTCTAATCCACTTTGCTTCAAAAATTTAGCTTGTTTGGTTTCGTTTTTTTAAAACAGGTTTCAAAAAATTCTACTTTCTTATTTTTTATATTTTTTGTTTTTACTAAATTTTTTTAATATTTTAAACAATTTTTTTTTTTAATTTTTAGACACACTTAACATAAATACACATAAAAAGTATAATTTTTGTGAAAAAATATTTTAAAAATTCAATAAATACCAAAAATACAAAAAAAAAAAGAAGAAAATTTAGAATATTTTTCGTATTTTTTGTATTTGTTAATTTTTTAAAATATTTTTTCACAATTTTTTTACTTTTTAGATACATTTAAGTAAGGTGGATCTAAAAAAATAAAAAAAATGCTTAGAATTTTAAAAATATTTACTAAAAACAAAAAACACGAAAAACAAAAAACTCAATTTTCAAAAAACTTAATCCATAAAATTTAAACCAAGCACAATTCTAGCCCAGAGCAAAACAACATATACACCATCACCTCTCTGAGCTCATAATAATATTAGGTAGAGTAAATGATACACAAATTATCATATTTTCAAGTAATTTTATCATTATTATTATTTTTTTAAATTTTTATTGACAAAAATTAATTGATAATTGTTAAATTAGCTTCTGGGAAGAGTTGAACTTTAAACCTCTCCTTAGTTGTATTTGTTTGGTTATGGATTTTTCAATATATTTTTTAAGTTTTTTTTATTTTTTATTTTTATTTTTTGTGTTTTGATGTCTTTAGTTTTCATATTTTAGTTGATTTTTTTAGATATATTTAGGTTAAATGTATCTAAAAAGTAAAAAAATAAATGATTAAAATATTAACAAAGTTTATTAAAGACACAAAAATACAGTAACAAAAAAATATATGTTTGAAAATTCAAAATCAAATAGATTTGTGTTTCAAATTTTAAAATTTTATTTCTGCGTGTCAAATTTGTTAGTGAGAGGGTAATTTATATGTAAATTGGGCCGAGCTGGGTACTGGGCCATTCTGTGGGCCACAGTAAGAAGGGCTGAGTAAAAGGGCCTTGTAATTAGTCCGGTCTAGAGGAGCCTTACAGATAGCCCGGTCCGAAAGAGCTTGATGGTTAGCTCGGTTATCATGGTCTGCGCGGTGACAGTTAGCTCGGTCAAACCATCTTGAGCCGAGGTATTTTTGGCTTCTTCTCAGGACCTTGCTGTTGAGTAGCTCAGTCCAAGTACGCTATGGTTAGCACGGTCTACATGCGTAGCCGAGGTACATGTTACACATAAAGTGCCGAGGTAAAAGTAACATGAGTATTGTTAGCTCGGTTACATTGTCATCATACCATGGCAATGTGTAGACATCCCATTTTTGACCGACCTTAAGACTCAGACGTCACCGATTGAGCGCTCGGTGATGTTGCATATTGTGCTCGTTCAGAAGTCTTAGAGTCGCGGCCGTGAGCCCTGCCTCCGGACTTCCGAACCCTTTTCTGTACCTTGTCTCGGTTTGCGAACCAGACTCGATTTTCTCTGTTTCTTTTCCTGAGGGAGGGAGAGGTCCCGTAGACCATCTCTCAGTGGCCGTGGGCTACATTTCGTGGCCGTAGGCCATTTTGCCCATTTCGGAGCCCGGTTCTCGGTTTTCGGAGCCGTCAGGCCGTGTGCTTCGGTTCGGGACCGTCTAACCATCTCCGATTTCTCCGGTTTTTGGCATACATCTTATTTACTCCCTTTTGAGGGACACTGTGGTCTGAGAGACCCACTTCGTGGCCGAATGCCACTTTCGGTGCTTAACAGCCTATTTTCGGGACTCCGAACTGCGTGTTTTGGCCCCCGAGCATTCGTTTTGTATCGGTTTTCGTTCATTTTTGGCAGGTACCTCTGTTTTATCACCAGGAAGGTCACTGAAGGGTGGGAGGCCAGCAATTGTCTCAGCAATCAGTTATGCTCCTCCGGCGCCCTCCGACGCCCGTTTTTCTCACTTCTGAGCCAATGTTGACCACCCTAGGAGCATTTTCTTCAAGCCCAAACCACATATTTGTGTTGTACACACATGGGAGGACCCTAATATCACATGGCCGGCCATTAATTCCATCTTTCACTTTTGAACCCCTCCTAAAAGTGGCCTATTCTCTCTCCTGTTTTAGAGTTGCCAATTTCCAACCACAGGGTCTTGTTGAGGACACATGGGAGGACACCTTTTTGTGGTGGCCGGCCAAAAATTCCTCTGGACCCTTTTGAACCCTAGCCGGCCGGCCATAGGGGGTGGCCGGCCGGCCACCTGCAACAAAAATAGGTGGCCGGCCATGTTTCTTGGGATGTGTGCTTTACAGCTGTATAGCTGTTTTCCCCAAAAAATCTGTATCCGGGGGAAGACTTTAGGAGGAAAACTTGGTGTCATTTCCCTCCACTTTGGCCTCCTTTCTTGCCTTTATAACCAACCTCCAAGACTGGTTATAGGGTTACAAAAATTTCCCTAAGGGCCTTGAATACATCTCCCTCTATTTCTCTCTCATTTTACTTCAAAAATCACCAAATCCTACCCTTTTCTTCATCACCACCTAGCACACCACCACTACTACTCCATATCCAGCAGCAAGGAGAGATTTCCAACAGCTAAAAGGCAGCAAATTTGGTCCAAGAAGCAAGAAAAGGGTGGTCTTCAAGGGTAAGTTGTCATTCCCCTTTTATAGCTCATTCTTGCCTCATTTTTCTACCCTATTTTCTTGCTGTTTTGAGCTCAGACCAAAACTAAAAGGGTCATTTTTTTGAGCTATATTCCATGTTTCATTAAGGGCTCAACCTGTTTGAGCCCCCCATTTTGTACTTGCTTCAATACCCTCCTAAATGCCATTATCTTGCATGATATTTCTAGCCTATGTGTGATCTGTTTTTGAGCATGATATAAACTGTGAGTGGGCTTATTTTGAGCCCCTCTACAACATTGTAGAAGGGCTCAACACTTTTGGGGGCCTCCATGTTGTACTTACCATTATACCCCTCTTTGGCCCCCATTTTTGCATGCTTTGTTGGCCTGTCTTGCTTCTGTTTTTAGGCCATGATCAGAACTGAAAATGGCCATATTTTGACCTTCTTGGAATATCTCATTAAGGGTCTTTGGCTGTTTGGTGAATTCTTTGTATACCTCATGTTATAAGCCTCTTGTTGGCCTATTTCTTGCATTGCATTTTGAGCATATTTTCATACTGACTTGAGGCTTGTCATCTACTGTAAATGTTAATATTTTTGGTCCCTCTTCAGTGTTGTAGAAGGGTATTTTTCCATTTGGGCTTTGCATCTACCACTTGCTTCATAGCCTCCCTTACGGAGCCATTTTTGTATGCCATCTTAGCCCTACTTGTGATTGCTTTTTGGCCTTGTTTTGTACTGTAAAAATGTGAGTTTTGGGGCTGCCTTGCTTCTTTCTTTTCGTGTCATGTGTCAATTATGCATGTATGGTATAGCTGTAGGCCATTTTATGCATTGAAATCCATGTTTCGGGATCATTTCATACATCGGGTATTTTTCGCCTCATTTCGGGGCTGTTTTGCCCCTCATTTTACCACTGATTTTTGCATGTTTCATATCATATTCCATGTCTTTGCCATGTCTCATTAGAGTGGCATTTCGGTGCCTGAGGGTCCGTTCTCGGTTTGCATGCCCGCGGGCACGCACTTCGAGGTATCTTGTTTTCATCTGATGGCCTCCTATGTGAGTGTGGCTGAGGCTCTCTCATGTTGGTGTAAGCCCTTATTGCATTGCGTATGCCATTTCATCCATAGCATTGTGTATGCCCGTTGTATATTATCTCGTATAGCGTGTATGCCATTCTATGACATTGTGTATGTTAGGATTGCATCTTAGTCGCATTTCATGCATATCATGCATATTGCATCGTGTTCGGAATAGGAGTTAGTCCGGGCACGGGAAACGAGGTACGTTCCGTACTCCTGACGGAACGTGTCTCAATTCCCGAGTCACCGACACTCCGGATATCCATGATGGAGTTAGGTTTTGTTGTGTTTTCATGTGCATTCATCTCATATTGAGTTGTGCAATTCGACTCCTCGGCCATCATGCATCGAGATGCGTGATTGGTGGCCGAGGATCGAGGCATGCATATATTTGTGAAATACATTGCTATGCCCCTTTCCTGCTCTCTGTTGCAGCAAAAATGAAGAATCATCAACTTTTCGGAGTCTGGCACGCATTTCGAGAAACATTGCAAACAGAGGCTAATCGGGGCATCCCAATGGATTTCCGCGCAAAGCATCCCAAATGTGCATCATTTCATTATCCGGAGCGGAGTCAAGGCAGTCCCTGGCTTGCATGCCAGTTTACAGTTTTTCTTAGTTAGTTTGTTAATTAATTAGGAATTTGTATATTATTCGGACTGTATTATTCTTTCATTCGGACTGTATTATTTATTCGGACCCTCTGCGCGAGGGCATAATTGTAATAAGTGTGCGTGAGTGTGATGTATGTCTTCCAACCCCACGTCTTTCTCCCTTTTATTTACCTGCTTATGATGGTTAGATTAGGGCATATTTCAATTAGCATACAGTATGATAGCATGTTTGCATTCATTCATCTGTTTTGCATGCACCGGGCTTGGCGCATCATACTAACTGCATTTGTATTTCAATTCCAAATTGAATACGTGTTAGTTATAGCATTCCATATGCCATGTTTAGAATAGCCGAGCCTGCTATAGTTGCATCTTTGCATGCGTTGCATTAGGCATTTCTGTATACTTAGGATCATGCATGATTTCTAATGTAGCTTCTTTCTTTGGCTCGGAGTACTCGGTAAGTTTTATGCTTTAGCATCCTTGCATGCGTGTGAGTGTTGCCATGAATAGCATGTTTACCATGAGGCTAACTGCTTATGTGATATAACTGCCTTGAATGCCTGTGGGTGGAGGTTGGGTTACTTGGAGTGGGACAATTCATCAAATGTTTGTTTTAAGCCCACTAGATAGTGGCAAAATCATGTTTTCTAAGCCCACCTGAGGGTGGCAAATCCACGTCTTAGCCTACCTGCGGGTAGCACCATCAAACCATTTTCAAACAAACAAACATGAAATGTTTTGTTCCAATTCAGGCGACTCAGTCTATACTTGTATGCTGTGCGCATCACATAGTAACCTAGGCTAATAACCGGAATAAGAGCACACAATGTTTTCAAAAATAGATATCATGGTTAGTAGAGGCCGGTCTTTGACCGGGCGAGCGGGGGTGCTCACGAAGTGACCTTCCCAATCGTACCCAAGTTCCCGAGCCGAGGCAATTTTGGTGATGACGGACACGTGGCCTTTGGCACCGAGTCAGGGTTTCCTAAATTTCCCCATTAAAATATTTAGGTGGCGACTCTGTATCTGGCAAAGCAGTCCATGTTTGGCACTTCTTTCAAAAATCTGTTTTCAAAAACGATTTGCCGGATTTGGACTCTTTGGTTCAAGATTGAGAACCATGACATTTGAGTCCTTCGAACTGTAGTGACCCAATATCGAACCAGAACCGGGGGGGGGGGGACTCGCACTCCTTTCGCCCGGGATGCGTTCGGGGACGTCTACAGTTTCTGGCGACTCTGCTGGATTTAGAGAACTTGACTCGAACTCATGATATCTGTTTTTGACTACACTTGTGTGTTTCTTTGCATTGCATTTGCATTGGTGCGCCTAGGACACCGTGTTTGCCATTTGCTATTCCTGAGCGGTTTGCTGGAGGCTTGTCTTGTCAAGGCATGTCCATAAGGCTGACCGGTTATGGGCTCTGCCAGCATGGGAACACAAACCCCGGTTTTACCGGGGCACCCTTTTTGACCATTTGACCTAGTGCATATTCGGATCCATAGTGACCATTCCAAACTAGGACAGGTTGCTTACCCGTTTATAGGTTGTTTGAAACCGCTGTGTGCGTAGTAAAACCCTAGTTCCTGACAAAATAGGACAGGGAAACCCTACCCCAACATAGGGGTGTTTTGGCTCTCACTTATCTGCTATGTGCTTTAGAGTGCGTCTCTACAGGAATGCATGTATCAGTTAAGTTTGGGCATCAGGCCTGCGGCATCAGTCAGTATCTGAGAATCAGTTGTCTGCGGATATCGGATTCAGTTTTGGGGAACAGAGATTCAGGGACAGTAATCAGTGATTGAGGACAGTGTATTTTCAGCTTATCAACCGTGTGTTGTATGCCCGACTGTGTGTTGTGTATATTTAATTTAAGCTGTTATGCTGCCCGTTTATCTGGTTATTTATTTCCTTTTCGCTTTATTATCTTTTTGCTAGGGGCAGTTTTTAGCACGATTGCTTCCGAACCAGTAGATACTCCCCAAGCACTTTGGACACGAGGTCGCCGACTCAATCGATCCGAGGATCTGGTTGACGGACATCCAGTGTTCCACTCTCTACCCCCAATTATCAGAAGAAGGCTGAGGAGACGTAGTGTGTCAGAACAGGGATTACCGGGACAGAGGGCTACTTTGACAGTAAACAGTCAGGTTGAGATTTCTGTGTCTGCCATAGAAACATTTACCGGTCATTCAGATGGAACAAAGAATACATCAGGGATGGAGGCGATGGTGCGCCAAATGCACGAGAGCATGAAACAGATGCAGGAGGATGCCATCCGCCAAGCGGAATTTTCTAGACAACAAGCCGTAGTCATGGCCCAGCAGGCCGAGCTGATTACTAGGCTACAACAGCAGAATGCAGCGTCTGCTTCACATCAGGCCCCTCATCCACCAGCGGCTCCACTACCCGAGCAGGCACCTACTGGTCAGAATACCCTGCTAAATCCTCAGAATACCCTCTCGAACACCCAGAACACCCTACCCAATGTCCAGAATATCCAAGAGGACACCAACCTTCCAACGGGGCTGGCTCCGCCCCCGCTTCTGCCTCAACTGTCCAAGAATCTTACGCCTAACCACCCGGACTCTCCATTCGAGTTCGAGGTAGATCATACAGCTCTAAAACTGAGTAAGTTGGAGAAGCTTTTCAAGAAATCACAAGGGGTGAAGGCCATCCCAGACATCGAAGATGGGTACACCGATGTAACAACCCTCGTACTGATCACGAATAACCACTGAATTATATACTGATTACTGCTAAACTGAATTGATAATGACTGATGATTGAATTAACTGAAGTACTGAATAGACTGATTGAAATCAAAACTGAAATCGAATAAGTTTATTTGTTGTATTGCGTATTGCATCTGTTTGATTTATCGATTATCTGTTTGTGTCTATGTGTTTAAATTGCAAATTGAAGGCCTTATCGGCGGCCGAACTGTAAACTGATTTATGTTTCAGGATCACCATAATATTTATGATTTTATGGAATATTTATCTGAAAATTTATTAGGAATGATTAATCTAGATTAATTTAAGCCAATTGAAGAGTTTAACTTAATTACCAAATTGCCTTGTGAGTGGCCTCTTTGTTTATTATCATTGGAGGGCCTTATTACACTTAACAAACAATTGCTCAGCCCCTATTCTTGCATTCCCACCGAAATTAGAGAGAGAAGAAAGGGAGAAAATTGATTTCCTTCTTGTATTGCTTGATTTTGCTAAGAAACTTGAAGATTGAAGGATAAATTACAAACTTGAGCTTGGATTCTCCTAATAGAAGACTTAGGTATGGAATTTCAGCCCTCATTAATGTCCTTAAAGTTGATTCTTACTAGGTTCTTGGCAAATTGTAGAGTTAAATCATGATTTAGTTCATAAATGTTGAATTGGAACTCCATTGATGCATGCATGGCCATTTTAGTGATTTTTGAAGTTGAATTCATGATGGATTGTACA
Organism: Camellia japonica; assembly: GCA_030407325.1. NCBI lineage: Eukaryota > Viridiplantae > Streptophyta > Magnoliopsida > Ericales > Theaceae > Camellia > Camellia japonica. The sequence goes on from JAPPVO010000313.1 coordinate 15,630, forward strand.
TGCATGCTCATGTTTCTATCAAAGTTCATGTTTTCACTTTGTTTTCCAGCTATTGAGCTCATTAGAGCAAGATTTGAAGCTTGGATTTGGTTAAAAGTTCATACATTGCATGTTTTGAAATTTGTTCTTGAAATGGGTTTGAAAAATGGCTTTAATTGACTCACCTTTGGCCCTTGCATGTACAAATTAGCTTTTGGAACTTGTTTATTCATTGTATTGGATGTATTTTCCAGAATTTGGGCCTAGAGGTCGAGAATCGAGTTGTGAATGCTTGGTTTGAGCTTGGAAGGCAAATCTGGAAATTCCAGATTTGGCTTCTTCGCTCGAGCGAAGGATTCCTCGCTCGAGCGAGCACCTTATTCAGGGCTCCGCTCGAGCGAGCATCGAGCGTGGTATCGCGCGTAAAAATCGAGCAACCAGTACTTTTACTGTTCATCAGACCGCTCGAGCGAAGGAAGGTTCGCTCGAGCGAAGCCTTTGATTTTTGAACCTCGCTCGAGCGAAGGAAGGCTCGCTCGAGCGAAGCGCCTATTTTCAGCAACTTTTGAAAAATGCCTTCCAACTGTATTTTTGCATCCTCATCTCATCCTAGGCATTCTTAGGCCTAGTTAAAGACATTTTAATGAGGATTTAGACATAGAACCACACCGAGGAAATTTAGGGATTTAATTATCATCCTTCCCGACTGTGAAACTTAGTGTGTGTTCTATTTGTTAACTGTTTAGGGTTGGCTCTCGGGGACGCGCTCTAGCTGCTATTAGCCCAATCTCTGTGAGTAACAATTGTGTAAAGATATGTTCAAAATGACTCTTTTGAATACTGAACTGAACTGTTTACTGAACTGGAATTATTTACTGAATGAATGTATGTCCTTTATTTCTGAACTGTACTGTGGCATCCTTAGCACTACTGTTACTGACTGTTACTGTTACAGAGATCTCTGTCGGTTCCCTTGTGGAACCATACTGTTTACTGAATGACTGGCCATCATTACTGTTCGGTCTCTTTTGACCTACTGTTACTGTTATGCTAATGGATGTACCACATATGATTGTTTATTGCACTGAACGACTGTAATACTGATTGAAATGAACTGTTTTCATTACTGTAAGGACATTACATTCTAAACCTCTTTACGCTTTATGTTATTCACTGGGCTTTAGCTCACTGTTTATATATATATGTAGGTTCTCAGCAGCCAGACCAGAGCTAGGAGCGTGGGTTGGTCCCCAGTTTTGTCAAGCCAGCCTATGTGCCTCACTGTGAGGTTCCAGCCTGTTATGTTAAGGCTTAGGGGTGTTTTAGTACTTCCCCTTTTGTCTCCTCACTGTTTTGTATTGACTGAACGGATTGTATAGACTGTTTACTGTTTACTGACTGTTATCGAGGGATTAAGTCCCCGTACTGAACGTTTGTGTATGATTGTACAGACCGTACTGTTTTGAACTGTATGAATGCATGAAAAATGTTTTTGGCATACAGATTTCCACAGCTCAATGGACACTAGTTATTTACTGTATTGGCTTCCGCCAGGCCCTGAACTCTGTTATACTGTATTACTGTTCAGCAGGCCTTCAGTAATCTCGGATTACTGGCCAGTTACGGTGCTAAACCCATAGGGCCGGGTTTGGGTCGTGACAGAGTGGTATCAGAGCGATACTTAACCACGAGTTATACCGCACACACGTGTCCAAATGAGCTATAGGGTGTCCTAGAAAAGCAATTAGGGCATCTCATGAATTTGAAAAGTGTGTGTGCTTATGACTGACTGATTAAGTGTTAAAAATTTAACCACTGATAATGATAATTGTTATAACTGCCTACGATGAAATTGTTATAACTGTTATAGAAAGGATAATGCAAATGCTGCAATGAACCTGAATCATCTGAGGCTAGAATGGCCAGACTTGAACTAATGATGGGGCTGATAATTGAAAGACTAGATCAACAACAGAATCAACAGCCACCTCCTCCTCCTCCTCCGGTGCAACCGGAACAGAATGTGCAAAATGTGAATGCAAATGAGGGGGATATTATTGCTCTTACCCAGAAGTTCAGCAAGTTGAAACCGCCATCCTTTCAGGGAGGCCTTGAACCATTGAAGGCTGAAGCATGGGTACTTGAAACAGAGAAATTATTTGAAGTGTTTCCGTGTTCCGAAGCCAACAAAGTACTGTTAGCAACCTTCACCCTTCAAGAAGAAGCAAGAAGGTGGTGGATGTTGACCCGCGATGCGAATGCTATTATGACTTGGGCTCAGTTCAAGGAGTCCTTCTTTGAAAAGTACTTTCCCCAGTGCATCCGAGACAGAAAAGTAACGGAGTTTGAACAACTGAGACAGGGCAAAATGTCTGTTGCCGAGTATGAGAAGAAATTCACCGAACTTGCTAGGTATGCACCACACATGGTGGACACCGATTATAAGAAGGCCAGGAGATTTGAAGGTGGCCTGAATGTTGCTATCCTTGACCGAGTCAACATGTTGAAATTGCCAACTTATGTGGGTGTTCTTGACAGGCGCTTGATGGCCGAATCAAATATTGAAGCACTGAAACCTGAAACACCAACAACTGAATGGCATGGAAAAAGGCAGGGGTTCAAGTTTAAGAAAGGCAAGCATAACCTGCAAATAAGAAACAGAATACGGGGTCGACAACTAGCCCCAGCCAAGGGAGTGGATTTACTCCACCCTGCTCCATATGTGGCAACAAGCACAAAGGGGTTTGCTATCAGATTTCTGGAGCTTGTTTCAGGTGTGGCAAGGTGGGCCACAGAATTAAAGACTGTCCTCTGCCCCGCAATCCAGTAGTAAAGCTGCACCGAGCGCAGCAGCATCAAATGTAGGCACCAAAGCCTAACCCCAAACTACCGGGAAAGAGCCTATGAGGCAGGGCCGAGTGTTTGCCCTAGTACCGGGAGACGTGCAAAATACTGAGACTGTTGTGTCAGGTATCCTCTCTATTTGTGCTCAAAATGCATATGTGTTGATTGATTCGGGGTCTACACATTCTTATGTGTCGCATGCTTTTTCACGAAAATTGAATAGACCCTTAGAACCTATGAATACTTGTAGCTGTATCATCACCTGTTGGGGGATCCATGACATGTGCATATATGTATCCTGCTTGTGAGATTATTGTTGGGGATATGCATCTATTTATTGATTTACTACCATTGAATATCGATCACTTTGATGTAATATTGGGGATGGATTGGTTACACAAATATCATGCCACTATAGACTGTGTAACAAAACAAGTAGTTTTCCGTCCACCGGGCTTACCGGAATTTGTGTTTAATGGAATTGGAGTAGTACCCCCACCGTATCTGATTTCTTCTGTAAAAGCTGTTAGACTGATTAGAAAGGGGTGTAAAGGATATCTGTGTTGACTGTGCCTACTGATGATAGTGTTAAAACTGATATGAATTGTATTCCTATAGTCAGAGAATTCCCAGATGTGTTTCCAGGTGATTTGCCAGGGGATTTGATTGACAGGGAAATTGAATTTACTGTGGATGTGATTCCGGGTACACAGCCGATATCGAAAGCTCCTTACAGAATGGCTCCAACTGAACTGAAGGAATTGAAAGTACAATTGCAGGAACTATTAGACAAGAAGTTTATCAGACCCAGTACTTCACCGTGGGGTGCACCTGTTTTGTTTGTGAAGAAGAAAGATGGCTCACTGAGACTGTGTATTGATTACCGCGAACTGAACAAGGTAACTGTAAAGAATAAATATCCATTGCCACGTATTGATGATTTATTTGACCAGTTACAGGGTGCACAAGTGTTTTCCAAGATTGATCTTAGATCGGGGTACCATCAACTGAAGGTTAAACCGGGAGATATTGATAAGACTGCTTTTAGAACAAGGTATGGACATTATGAATTTTTAGTCATGCCATTCGGAGTCACGAATGCCCCTGCTGCATTTATGGACCTTATGAACAGAATTTTCAAACCGTACCTTGATGATTTCATTGTGGTATTTATCGATGACATACTGATTTATTCTAAGACTGTTGAAGAACATGAACACCATCTAAGACTTGCCCTGCAGACCTTAAGGGAACAGAAACTGTATGCTAAACTGTCTAAATGTGAATTTTGGCTTGATCATGTGATGTTTTTGGGGCATGTTATTAGCAAAGATGGAATTTCTGTTGATCCGCAGAAAATTGAAGCCGTAGTGAACTGGCCTAGACCAACGAATGTAACCGAAGTCCGAAGCTTTTTGGGATTGGCTGGATATTACAGAAGATTTGTCAAAGATTTCTCCAAATTGCCTTACCACTGACTCAGTTGACTCAGAAGGGGATATCATTTGACTGGACTGACCAAAGGGAATCAGCATTTCAAGAATTGAAAACCCGACTTGTGACTGCACCGGTCCTTACTCTACCCTCAGGTACGGATGGTTACTCTGTTTTTAGTGATGCTTCTCATAAGGGTTTGGGATGTGTTTTAATGCAGAATGGGAGAGTTATTGCTTATGCTTCCCGACAGTTGAGACCGCATGAAAAGAATTACCCAACCCATGATCTTGAACTTGCTGCAGTGGTTTTTGCATTGAAAATTTGGCGTCACTATTTGTATGGGGCGACGTGTGAAGTATACACCGACCACAAGAGTCTGAAGTATTTCTTCACCCAGAAAGAACTGAATATGAGACAGCGGAGATGGCTTGAACTGATCAAAGATTATGACCTACAGATTCTGTACCATCCGGGAAAAGCCAATACTGTTGCCGATGCTTTGAGCCGAAAATCGATTGGGAACTTAGCCTGTTTGCTGACTGGACAGAAGGAGTTGCTTTGTGACCTTGAAAAGTCTGAGATTGAAATTGTTTTGAAAGAACAAGGTGGAACCTTAGCTGCCATTACTGCCAACCAGCATTGATTGAAGAGATTAAGGAGAAACAGCAACTGGATGATTCTTGAAAAAATCATCGAAGAAAAGAGATTCTAAACCGAGACCGGGGTTCAAATTTGACAACAATGTACTGAAATTTCAAGATAGACTGTGTGTACCAAATGACACTGAATTGAAAAGAAGAGTTCTGCAAGAAGGCCACAATTCAAAATTTTATCCACCCGGGGAATACGAAAATGTACAAGATCTGAAACAGAATTTCTGGTGGCCGGGAATGAAGAAAGAAATTGCCGAATTTGTGTCCAAGTGTCTTCATTGCCAACAAGTTAAAGCGGAACATCAGCGACCCGCAGGCTTACTGCAACCCTTACCCATACCAGAGTGGAAATGGGAGCATATCACGATGGATTTTATCGTTGGATTACCTCGCTCCAGGAAAGGTATGGATTCTATTTGGGTTATTGTTGATAGACTGACTAAATCTGCACACTTCTTACCTGTCAAGACAATCTTATAATGCGGATAAATTGGCTGTTATCTATATTGATGAAATTGTTAGATTGCACGGAGTGCCTGTGTCTATTGTTTCTGACAGGGATTCGAAGTTTACATCGAGGTTCTGGCAAAGCCTACAGACTGCATTGGGTACTGAATTGAGGCTGAGTAGTGCCTATCATCCTCAGACAGATGGACAGTCAGAAAGGACCATCCAAACTTTAGAGGATCTACTGAGAATGTGTGTCCTTGATTTCCAAGGAAACTGGGAAAGTCATTTGCCGTTGGCTGAATTCGCCTACAACAACAGCTACCATTCGAGTATTGGTATGGCGCCTTTCGAGGCATTGTATGGCAGAAAGTGTAGATCTCCGATTTGCTGGGCAGAAGTTGGAGATGGGCCTTTGCTTGGGCCCGAAATTGTTTATGAAACGACTGAGAAAGTGAAACTGATACAGCAGAGACTGAAAACTACACAGAGTAGACAGAAGAGTTATGCAGATGTTAGAAGACGGGACAGAGAGTATGAAGTGGGTCATCACGTGTTTGTGAAAGTGACACCAATGAAAGGCCAGACTCGTTTTGGAGTCAAAGGCAAGTTAGCGCCGCGGTATGTCGGACTGTATGAGGTGATTGAGAAAATCAATCCGGTGGCGTATCAAGTTGCACTTCCTCCTGAAATGGAGCATATGCATAACGTCTTCCACATTTCGATGTTGAGAGATATCTCCGGATCCGTTTCATGTGATTGAGCCTACTCGTATCGTGTTGAGTGATGACTACACTTACGAGGAACGGCCTATACAGATTGTAAACCGGCGGATCAAGAAACTGAGAAACAAAGAAATCCCGCTAGTGAAAGTTGATTGGCAGAACCATGGTGGTGTGTATGCCACCTGGGAAAGGGAAGATGACATGGCAAAAAGATATCCTGATTTGTTTCCACTGAACCCTGTTTTCTTCCAAAATGAAGGTAACTCGAGTTTAGAGGACTAAACTCCTTATAAGGAGGGGAGACTGTAACAACCCTCGTACTGATTACCGAATAACCACTGAATTATATACTGATTACTGCTAAACTGAATTGATAATGACTGATAATTGAATTAACTGAAGTACTGAATAGACTGATTGAAATCGAAACTGAAATTGAATAAGTTTATTTGTTGTATTGCATATTGCATCTGTTTGATTTATTGATTATCTGTTTGTGTCTATGTGTTTAAAATTGCTAATTGAAGGCCTTATCGGCGGCCGAACTGTAAACTGTTTATTAGTCAGGATCAGTAGAATTTATGATTTTATGGTATTTTATCTGAAAATTGATTAGGAATGATTAAATTAGATTAATTTAAGCCAATTGAAGAGTTTAACTTAATTACCAAATTGCCTTGTGAGTGGCCTCTTTGTTTATTATCATTGGAGGCCTTATTCACTTAACAAACAATTGCTCAGCCCCTATTCTTGCATTCCACCGAAATTAGAGAGAGAAAAGGGAGAAATGATTTCCTCTTGTATTGCTTGTTTGCTAAGAAACTTGAAGATTGAAGGATAAATTACAAACTTGAGCTTGGATTCTCCTAATAGAAGACTTAGGTAAGGAATTTCAGCCCTCATTAATGTCCTTAAAGTTGATTCTTGCTGGTTCTTGGCAATTGTAGAGTTAAATCATGATTTAGTTCATAAATGTTGAATTGGAACTCCATTGATGCATGCATAGCCATTTTAGTGATTTTTGAAGTTGAATTCATGATGGATTGTACATGCATGCTCATGTTTCTATCAAAGTCCATGTTTTCACTTTGTTTTCCAGCTATTGAGCTCATTAGAGCAAGATTTGAAGCTTGATTTGGTTAAAAGTTCATACATTGCATGTTTTGAAATTTGTTCTTGAAATGGGTTTGAAAAATGGCTTTAATTGACTCACCTTTGGCCCTTGCATGTACAAATTAGCTTTTGAAACTTGTTATTCATTGTATTGGGATGTATTTTCCAGAATTTGGGCCTTAGAGGTCGAGAATTGAGTTGTGAATGCTTGGTTTGAGCTTGGAAGGCAAATCTGGAAATTCCAGATTTGGCTTCTTCGCTCGAGCGAAGGATTCCTCGCTCGAGCGAGCACCTATTCAGGGCTCCGCTCGAGCGAGCATCGAGCGTGGTATCGCGCGTAAAAATCGAGCAACCAGTACTTTTACTGTTCATCAGACCGCTCGAGCGAAGGATTGTTCGCTCGAGCGAAGCCTTTGATTTTGAAAGCTCGCTCGAGCGAAGGAAGGCTCGCTCGAGCGAAGCGCCTATTTTCAGCAACTTTTGAAAAATGCCTTCCAACTGTATTTTTGCATCCTCATCTCATCCTAGGCATTCTTAGGCCTAGTTAAAGACATTTTAATGAGGATTTAGACATAGAACCACACCGAGGAAATTTAGGGATTTAATTATCATCCTTCCCGACTGTGAAACTTAGTGTGTGTTCTATTTGTTAACTGTTTAGGGTTGGCTCTCGGGGACGCGCTCTAGCTGCTACTAGCCCAATCTCTGTGAGTAACAATTGTGTAAAGATATGTTCAAAATGACTATCTTTTGAATACTGAACTGAACTGTTTACTGAACTGGAATTATTTACTGAATGAATGTATGTCCTTTATTTCTGAACTGTACTGTGGCATCCTTAGCACTACTGTTACTGACTGTTACTGTTACAGAGATCTCTGTCGGTTCCCTTGTGGAACCATACTGTTTACTGAATGACTGGCCATCATTACTGTTCGGTCTTTTGACCTACTGTTACTGTTATGCTAATGGATGTACCACATATGATTGTTTATTGTACTGAACAACTGTAATACTGATTGAAATGAACTGTTTTCATTACTGTAAGGACATTACATTCTAAACCTCTTTACGCTTATGTTATTCACTGGGCTTTAGCTCACTGTTTATATATATATGTAGGTTCTCAGCAGCCAGACCAGAGCTAGGAGCGTGGGTTGGTCCCCAGTTTTGTCAAGCCAGCCTATGTGCCTCACTGTGAGGTTCAAGCCTGTTATGTAAGGCTTAGGGGTGTTGTTAGTACTTCCCCTTTTTGTACTGCTCACTGTTTTGTATTGACTGAACGGATTGTATAGACTGTTTACTGTTTTACTGTACTGTTATCGAGGGATTAAGTCCCCGTACTGAACGTTGTGTATGATTGTACAGACCGTACTGTTTTGAACTGTATGAATGCATGAAAAATGTTTTTGGCATACAGATTTCACAGCTCAATGGACACTAGTTATTTACTGTATTGGCTTCCGCCAGGCCCTGAACTCTGTTATACTGTATTACTGTTCAGCAGGCCTTCGGTAATCTCGGATTACTGGCCAGTTACGGTGCTAAACCCATAGGGCCGGTTTGGGTCGTGACAACCGACGTGGCCGTAACATTGCCAGACAGATCAAGATGCCACAGATTGATCGTTTTGACGGTCAGGGATCCTATGGTCATCTCCGGCTTTTCAGACATCCTGAGGCCAATGGGCCTAACCCGACCACAAAGCTTTCCCTGTTTGGCCGAACTTTGTCGGGTGTGGCAGCCATTTGGTACGCAAAGTTAGAAATGACGTGAAAAGAAGCTGGGATGAGATGGCTGAGGCCTTCGTTGCACAGTACTCGTACAATACACAGATCGAGATTACAACCCGTGATCTCGAAACGACGAGGCAGGAACCCAAGGAGTCTTTCTCCGATTTTGTTACTAGATGGAGGGCAAAGGCGTCGATGATGACCTTGAGGCCTACAGACAAAGATCAAATCCGGATGATTGTGCGCAATCTCCAACCGAAACTCATGCAGAAGATGATCGTACTCCCCTTTCCCACCTTCTCAGATTTACACGAGATGGGGGTACAGATCGAGGATGCCATGAAACAAGGTCTGATCGACCAGGACCGGGAGCAGCCCCGGAGGACATTTAATCGTAACAACAACGCAGGCCCGAGTGGCGTTGCAACTGCACGAGCTTCAGAGGTGAGCACGGTCACCACCACTCCCCCTCCCCCAAGACCCATGACAGCCACGCCTTTCTCTGGCGCATCTGGAAGTAACACCCAAACCGCCAAATTTCAGCCCAGAGGCCAAAGAACCTTTACACCCCTCTATATGCCCCTGTCCAAGGCTCTGGGGGTATTAATCAGGAAGAAGCATTTGACACCCTTGGAGCCGAGGCCACTGCCAAATCCACTTCCTCCCTCTCATGACCCGGCAAAGTACTGCGCGTATCACCAACAGCATGGTCACGACACCGACCGTTGCTTCAGATTGCGTCATGAGATCCAGGATCTTATCGACAAGCAGGTGATCGCGCCTCCCGAAAAACCCAACGTCACAACAAACCCCCTCCCACCACATAACCAAGCCCCTCCTCCCAACAGAATCAACTTCATCCAAACTGGGGTCGTGTCCTACGATCCTAGTATCTATATTACTCCCTCTCACCTACCCAAGCCGGAGGTAATCCTTCCTGACTGCACTGACTTGTGCATGTTGGACACCTTCACAACCCAATCTGAGCCAGAGGTGGTGACCTCCGAAAATGGAACAGGGCAGGTTTCAGAGGAGAGTGGAATTGTTGTATCTGGGATTGAACAGTCTGGGAATTATGCTGAAGGAGTCTATGATCCAAACGGATACATCCTACCAGTGGGCCAGTCGGAGCTGAGTGTGGGGCTGCCAGAAAAAGTTGAACTGTGCATGATTCGGGGGGATAGACTTGAACAAGGGGCAGATGGTCTGACAACAGTGGAAGAAGATTTTGCCAACCTCCAGTTCTTCAATGACCAGGAATCAGGGGATGTAACAGTCAACTGGTTTGGATATGAGGAGTCGGCGGAAGTCATCGGATGGTTAGATGATCAACCAGACGTTGTAGAATATCAACCAGGACAGGCCCGGCAGGGGCGAAAGTATCAATGGTGGCCGGAAGGGCCGAGAGTCAGAATGGACCGCCGGAGAGCGCCGGCACTAAGAATTTCGCTCAAAACTTGGGGATTGTAAATGCAGGGAGTATTGAACAAACAGCTGTACTGACGCAGTTGGAACAACAAAGATTTGAGGATTCTGAGAGAATCAGAAAAGCTAAGGCCCATGTAGGGGTCGAGAGTGCTGTGTGCACGGGAACAGGAAATGCTGCGGGCATAAAGACTGAAAGTACTGTGAGTACGATCACACCGGAGCCGGACAGATGTCTGTCGGCTGCCGATGGAATGTGGTGGGAAGACGACGACTTATGTCTTGCCCACACAGATGAAGACTGGGGGAGTAACCAACCAGATGATACATGGTATATTGACGAGATCGCTCATATGACAAGAAGTGGGCGGTATTTCAAGCCCCAACACTTAGACCAACCTGAGGCGTCTGGGAAAGACAAAGAAGCTGAGAAACAGAGAGAGAAACAGATTGAAGAAGAAGCTGTGCTCAAGCAATTGAAGAAGATACAAGCAGACATCTCCATCTGGGGACTGCTTATGGCATCGAGGGTGCACAGACAGGCTGTCCTATCTGCCATGGACAAGGCCAAACTCTCTATAGACACTACGCCAGAGCAGCTGGTTGGGCTGGTTTTTCCGGGAGGAGGTTCCCCGGCATTAACCTTTTCAGACAAGGAATTACCGCCTGAGGGCATAAACCATAACAAACCCCTCTACGTTTCCGTGGAATGTAGAGGAAAGTGGATACCGGTGGTACTTGTTGATACCGGGTCCGCCATCAATGTCTGCCCAGCCAGAACAGCGTATGCAGTTGGGTTGAAACCCGCGGACTTCACACCAACTACTCAGGTGATCAAAGCATATGATAATACTAGCAGGGAAGTGATGGGGACTGTCAAGATTCAAACCAAGGTTGGTCCGGGACAACACGACATCGAATTTCATGTCTTGGACGTTCCTGCAACCTTCAACCTACTCTTGGGGCGGCCGTGGCTGCACCAAGTAAAGGCAGTCTCTTCCACTCTACATCAGATGGTGAAATACCCCTATGGAAAGGGAGTAGCCATTGTGTTTGGGAATTCATCAATCCATCCGCCTCCAGAGGTATCTACGCCAGTCCTGGAAATTGAGCATGGCACAGAGGACGTATTCTTATCAGGATTCACTTTGGCAGAGGCCCGGGTAGTGCAAAATATTCTGGCTGTGAATGAGGGGGTGTACGTCAGTGCTCAATCCGTCTACCTCATGAACAAGCTACAAGATATCCCTGAGATGGGATTAGGAAGGAGCGGCAGGAAAGGAGTCGCTGCGTTGGCCGAAGTGCCACACAACCCGCATACCTTTGGACTGGCTATCTGCCCACCAAAGAGGACTGGGTGAGGAAAGAAAAGAAATGGCCGGTAGAGCCAGAGCGAAGCAGGCGGGAAGCCCATTTGACTTAATACACAGGCCCATTCAGGGTACCCTGAACGGACGCTTCGTCCGGAGGGGGAAAGACTTTCCATTTTGTGCTTCCCCGAGCCGTGGATAAACGCGGAGAAGAAGCGCGTCCCAGGCTTCGAGATTTTCTTTGACCTACAACTATCCGGGATGACGTTGCCATAGAGCAGACAAACTCAACAGCTGAGACTGAGCAGTGTAAACCAGGGGATCCTGAGGGCACAGAATTTGAAATGGGGATAGCACTGGCATGTCTACTTTCTGATCCTCCGATCGACCATGAGTGCTTGGGGAATAACTTTGTGGTTTCCATGATTGGAGATGAAACGGCTGCGAGCCAACCAGCAGCTATCTTGGATGCATCTATCGCACCCTCTCTCACTTGGCAGTACGAGGAGGGATTTTTGTCCAGCAGCACCGGGTCAGGTAGTGAGCCGGAATCTGATTCCACCGAGTCCTGTGAGTCGGAATCAGGTTCCAGCTCGACTGAGTCTGAGTCTGGTACTCCTGGGGATGTTAACCCGGATGCCACAGTCCTGTCTAGGTCGTCTTTTTCCTTTTCATTTGAGTCTGTTGTAAATGAATCGGATGATTTGGATGAACTTAATGAGAATGAGGTGAATGTGGTTTCCGAGTACTTTTCTGTGCCCTTGATTTATTGCATTAATTCAGACTTTCAAAATTTTGATGAAAACGACGAGGACGAAGTTTTACAACGTTTAATTGAGCAAGAGCAAGAGAGATTTGTTAAGCCATTAATGGATGAAATCATTACCGTGAACATTGGTACTGAGGAGGACCCGCGGCTGGTCAGATCGGGTCCACGTTGTCTTCGGAGGAACGCGAGCGCTTAGTCGCTTTATTAAAAGATTTCAAAGACGTTTTCGCGTGGTCCTACGAAGACATGCCTGGAATCGATCCTGAGATTGTAATAGCATCGGATCCTCCTGATCCCGAGGCCGACCTGTCAAGCAGAAACTCAGAAGGATCCGCCCGGATTGGGCTCTCAAGATTAAGGAAGAGGTCACCAAGCAAATCGACGCAGGCTTCCTGCTGGTATCAGAGTACCCGACTTGGTTGCCAACATTGTTCCGGTGCCGAAGAAGATGCAGGATCCGGGTGTGGTGGACTTCAGGGATTTGAACAGAGCTAGTCCGAAGGACGACTTCCCCGCATATCGATGAGTTGGTGGATTTCACAGCAGGGCATGCTTTGCTCTCATTCATGGATGGCTTCTCAGGATACAACCAGATAGTGATGGCACCAGAAGATAGGGAAAAGACTGCATACCACCCCGTGGGGGACATACTGCTACCGGGTAATGCCGTTTGGTTGAAGAACACTGGAGCTACTTATCAACGGGCCGC
>JAPPVO010000314.1:0-20467 GCA_030407325.1 Camellia japonica
GAGCTCGGATGCTAATAAAATTCTGATTGGGGGTCCCGTTTTGTTTCAGTAAGGTAATTGGGCATTATAGCTTCCGAAAGGTCTGATGTCCCCCAAGTTCTGTGGACTCGCGTTGGTAGACTTTGTAAAAGTGCAGATTTGGTTTAAGGTCAGCCAGTGTTAGTTTCTTTACCACCAGCTACACGAAGAAAAGCAAAAGCTTCATCAACTGTCCAGAATACCCATTCTTCACCTGCTAGATCATTACCACTCAACTCACCAGAATTAATGATGGCTCAAATTCCAGAAAATATAGCAGACATACTATTGGCTCTTCAACGGAGCATGGATACCGTTGCCACCACAGTTGCTGCCCAAGGCACTACTCTTGCCGCTCAAGGCAATACTCTTGCTGAACTGCAACGCTCATCTGGGGCGTTCATTACTCAACCACCTCCGGTGACTCATCAAGTTCCACCTCCACCTCCACCAGCTGACGAGTTTCCCGAACTTAACTCATCAGAAGACCTGAGGGTTCCCGTACAAACTTCAGGAGGATCATTTCCTCTTCCACAACCAGTGGGAGGGCTCCTTCCCTCTGAAGCACCTGAGTCTGACTCAACTATGTTGAAGCTGGCCAAGTTGGAAAAACTTTTCAAATAGGCACAAAGAGTTAATTCAATCCCGGACATCGAAGACGGGTACACTGAGACAGCTGTGAAATTGCCAGAACAGTTCAAAATGCCACACATTGATAGGTTTGATGGCTCTGGCGACCCAATGGTGCATATTCGCCTATTTTCTGATGTCTTAAAGCCTATGGGTTTGACTTGTCCGCAAAAGCTCTCTTTATTCAGGCGAACTTTGTCAGGAGTGGTTGCCATCTGGTATGCCAAGTTAGAAGACTCGATAAAACAATGTTGGGAAGAGTTGGCCGGGCCTTTATCACCCAGTATGCTTATAACACCCAGATTGAAGTGATTACTCAGGAATTGGAGACTACTCGTCAAGAGCCCAATGAAAGTTTTGTGGCCTTTATCACCAGATAGAGGGCAAAAGCAGCAATGATGACCAACAGACCACCTGAAAAAAGAGCAAATCCGTATGATAGTCAGAAATCTGCATGGAAAGATGTTACGAAAAATGATATTCCTCCCGCTCTTCACTTTTAATGACTTAAAGGAGATAGGGGTCCAAATAGAGGATGCCATCAAACAGGGAGTCATCATGAACAACAAGGAACCTATTCGGAAGCCTTTTGGTCGCAGTCCCAATGCTACTAATAGTAGTACAGTCGTGAGACCTTCTGAGGTTAATTTGGTCACTACCACCACCACCACTACCACCAAAATAGCTGACCCATTTGCCAATGCCGACCGACAAACAACGAACACAACCCAAGCCCCAAGCAGAATATTCACCCCTCTCTATATGACACTTTCCAAGGCAATGAATATCTTGACAAAAAGAGGGTATTTGAAGCCTTTGGACCCCCGACCTCTTCCCGAACCTCTCCCAGCCAAACATGACCCTACCAAACACTGTGCTTTTCACCAATAACCCGGACATGACACAGACCGTTACATTCGTCTCCGTCATGAGATCCAAAATCTCATAGACAATAAAGTCATAGCTCCCCCACAACCACCAAAACCCAACGTCACTACCAACCCGTTGCCGCCCCATGACAGAATTCTACCACCTCCTCATCTTAACCTCATAACTGATTACTGCTAACTCATGTTGAAAAACTGAACTCAACCCCACAAAATGACTGAACCACTCATCTGAATTTGAGAATTCCCACACATTGCACATAACACATAGTAGGAAAGAGAACAAACACCCCTATGGGGGGCTAGGGTTACCCTGTCCTTACTTTGAAATGATCAAGGGTTTCACTATTCAAACAAGCGGCATCATATATCCTAGAAATGGGAGAGCATCCTGTCCTAATTTTGAAAGGTACTATAGCTCATTATATGTACAAGGTTGGCTTTACTCTAGGGGTTAAAGTCAAGGTGACATTACCAAAGAGTCCTTTGGGTCATAACCAATGAAGATCTTAGGAACTCAAAAGAGTCAATATTAGCCTCTCTTCAAAGTCTGAGAACTTTCAGATCTCAAAAGATTATAACACAAGGCCTCCAAAGTAAGGTAGAGATAGGTGTAGTGTCACAAAAAGTATGCCTGTGCTCCACCAGTATCTGGGCAACACAGGAACTTTAAGTGCATCAATGCATGCAATGCAATAAACATATAATTGAAAATAAAAGTCATATCATAGAGTTCGAGTCAAGGTTCATAAATCCCCAACAGAGTCGCCAGAAACTGTAACATGCCCGGGGGGTACCCGTGTGCGTTAAACAGTTCGGACTCCGAGATCTCTTTGATCTAGTCTCATGAGTGCAATGTGAAACGTAGATGACGCAGTCCATTTTTGACAAAATTGCAATAAAATGGATTTTTAATAAAAGTTGCCAAATCTGGACTCTCATCTACGTTTCACATTGCACTCGTGAGACTAGATCAAAGAGATCTCGGGAGTCCAAACTGTTTAACGCGCGCGGGAACATGCCCGGGGGGTACCCGCGCGCGTTAAACAGTTCGGACTCCCGAGATCTCTTTGATATAGTCTCACGAGTGCAATGTGAAACGTAGATGAAAGTCCAAATTTGGCAACTTTTATTAAAAATCCATTTTATTGCAATTTTGTCAAAAATGGACTGCGTCATCAGATATTAGAGTCGCCACCTAATATTTTGGGAAATTAGGAAACCCATGACTCGGTGCCAAGGCCACTGTTCATCGTAACCAAGGATGCTTGGCTCGAAACCTTAGGTATGAGAGGGGAAGGTCAATAATGAGCACCCCCGCTCACCCGATCAAAAGATCGGCCTCTACTAAACCATGATATGACTTTTTATTTTCTTTTATATGTTCATATTCTGATTATTGAATAAATCCTAAAATTTACTAGGTGAAGCATACAAGTATAGACTAGTTTGCTCAAATTGGAACAATTCAATTTCATGTTTATTTTTCGAAAAGGGTTTGAATTTGCCACTTGACAAAGTGGGCTTAAAGTTTGTGGATTTGCCACTGCAAAGTGGGCTTAAAACGTACATTTATTGAATTATTCCAATTCAAACAACAAGCCTTCATCCACAGGCATTCATACAGTTATATCAAGTAAGCAAGTAGCCTCATGGTAGAATACTAACACATAGTAAGAAAAACACGCACAAACGGGATGTCAAAACATAAAAATTTACATATTTACCGACGTCCGCGAACAGCTACAAAACAAAGTTAGAAAATATGCATGATTCTATATACAATGTCCTAATGCAATTCACTCATGAGATGCAACTAAAAATTTGGCTTCTAAGATATGACATGTGAATCATCTCAAGAACATGAGGTAGCGCACATAATCACATAGGAATTGATTAAATCCACAAATGCAAACTTAGCCGAATCAAGATGCATGAAACATGGATGCAAAGCATGAATATGATGAAAAATAAATATGATGTTTATGTACAAATAAAGAAAGCAAGTAAAAGAACGGGATAGAAAGAAGCGGGGCGGGGAATTATTACAACATTTTAAAGAATAATTACAAACCAAATTAGAGAGGGATAAGGAGAATATTACAACAAAATAAAAACCTCACAATACACTCAAAATTAAAAAAATAAATAAAATAAGAACTTCATGTTCTTTAGAACCGCCACCGGAAATTGGTCAACATTGGGAGATTACGCCATCTTGTCTGGAAGAAGCTAACCGACCGGCCAAATAGGCCGGCCGGCCAACTAGGCCAAGCAAAACCTGTCTTGTTGCGAAACCAAGAAAAGGCACAAACAAAAAATATGTAAGTGGCTCAACTAACCACTACCGGTTAGATTAAAAACACGAAAACAAATATAAAATAAAATAAAAAGTGCAAACTTACAACATAAACCTAAAACAATAAAACAAATATAAGATAGAACATGCAAGATTACAACAAAACTAATATGAGACTAATACAAGAAAAAGAATAAATATGAGGTCGAACATGCAAGATTACAACAAAACTAATTTGAGACTAATACAAGAAAAAAATAATTATAAGGTAGAACATGCAAGATTACAATAAAACTAATATGAAATTAAAACATGCGAATAAAAATAAATAAATAAATAATAAATAATTATGGCTAAACAAACCACTAGGATTATAACAACACACTATGAAATAAGAAGTAAGAAAATAAATATGAGATATAAAATATAAGAAAATGAAAGACTAAAAATTCACCTTTCAAAGAAAGATTGAACTTCTTGATTCCCAAACTCCCTCTTGATCACCCTCAAGTGTAGGAAGTGTGTTCTCAAATCCTCAATTCGAAATTATGGAGTTTATGGAGTTTATGGTGTGAAAAGTGGCTAACTCTCTAGTTTTTCACACTTTCAATCACTAAACACTCTTCCTTATGATCAAGGCAATTGATCTTTGGCTATATCAGAATTTTTGAAGTGGTTTTGGTGTATGGAAATGAGGACTTTCAGTAGCTATGGAAGGTATGGGATGTATATGGAAGATAGGAATATTTTTGGCTCAAAAACTCAATTTTTCTCTCTTTTTTCACTCTTTTCTCACTCATTTTTCTTCAATTTCGTGGTTCTTTTCTCTCTTACAATATGATCATTCTATATAGGCAATGAGGGAGAGTAAAGGTCAAAAAGAAGGTGGGAGACAAGAATGTGATAGGAGGGCAAATTTTCAAGGTGGTTGCATGGGATACTCCTTTATGAATGCAAACAAAACCTCTTTTTGACAATGGGGGATGATTAGGTATAATGGAGGATGAGTGAATGCACTTGAATGGCTCAGAAAATACGTAAATGGGTTGTCCCAACCGAACCAAAACCAAGAAAAAATGGGCTATTGTTGTTTTGGGCCGAGTCAACAAAATCTGCTTTTAAGTCCAATTTCAAATGGGCATATCTCCCCATATGGACTTGGTTTTAGGCGGTTCTTGGATCCAAATTGAAGCCCCAGAAGTCTACTTTCTAATGGTGGTAGCCTCACATTTAAATTCCAAGTGTACAAAGAGATATGCCTAATTTAGTAAAGGCTATATCGGGCTGGGTCAACAAAATCTACTCTTAAGTCCAACTTCAAATGGGCATATCTCCCTTATTTGGACTTGGTCTAAGGTGGTTCTTGGGTCTAAATTGAAGCCCCAGAAGTTTACTTTCCAATGGTGGTGGCCTCACATTTAAATTCTAAGTGTACAAAGAAAAATGCCTAATTTAGTAAAGGCTGCTCATTTCCTTCTTAATGATTTGATACTCATTTTTTTCCTAAACCAGTTTTCTTTCATCCCCTCCTATTTCCTTCAACTCGAAACCTATAAGAAGATGTTTTTTAAATATTTTTCAAAAAGTTTCACCTCCCTTCCATTTATTTCCACTTTGTCCTTACTCGGTGCAATATTTTAATCGAAATGGGAGCCTCGGGACATTGTAAAAACATTTAAAAAAAAAAACATATTTTGAAAAGAGGGTTTTAAGGTCTAAAATAGTTTGGCCAAAAAAATGTGTAAATGTTAGGATTAAAGCTCAAATTCCATTTTTCTTGTTGAGGATTCTGTGAGAAACACATTCTAATTATCATCATCGGGTAATCAACAGAAAGCGTCCAAGTCTTAGGCTGGTCAAAATGGGGTGTCTACAGTACTCATTCCGAACTCATTCCCGATAGATATTTAAAAAATACCACTTATCCGTTTCGACCCAATGGATAAAAATAAAATAAAATAAAAAATTCATATATTTGAGTCCGGTTCCTCATAAATACCTACCAAGTAGGTTATCTATTATCATTCATAGTTGTCAAACTGTACGTGCACTAAATTATTTTGGACAGAAGTTTAATGGATTAGAAAGTGAATATGTCAGCAAACATGTCGTCCTGCCTGCTCTGAAACCGCACACTCGTGTAATTTTGCAAGAGTTGGCGAGTATTTTGTACATACCTACTTTGTTTTTCCAATTTCTTTCAACATGTTTAATTGAAAGATGGATAAGGGTTGCCAAGTGTTAGAACAAAAACAAACATAGTTATATTGATTCCAACAATATGCACAATTAAGATGGGACGTATCGTTCTTCGTTGGTAAAGCCGGTCTGGAGTTGCTTGGGACCTTGGATAAACTCTTAAAATAAGACCCTTTATACATAATTTCAAAAGGAAAAATGGAAAAAAAGAAAAAGGGTTAAAAATGATAAGAATTTAACAATTTTTTTTTATGGGAAATTGCGGTAGTAATTCTTCTATTTTGGTATTTGTATCATTTTGGTTCAATAATTTCAATTAGTTTAATTTTGATAATGAATTCATGATTTTATTTCAATTTAATTCAATTGATTACAACTCTTAACATTTTTTTTATATTAAAAATATGCATATAAGTTTCATGTATCATATTTTTTAGAATAAAATTATAAATTTGCTAAACTTAGTGAGTTAACTTTAACTAATTCAGTAATTATTTTTCTTCAAAAACACTAACAATATTATCAATTGGATCAAATTAATACAAAATTTAAAATTAAAAGTCAAAATTGAGCCAATTACAAGTCAAGGAACTAAAATGACACAAAAAACAAAGTATAAACACCACTGATGTAATTTGTCTTTTTATATTTTTTTTATTTGCTGATACCAAAACAAAATCTAATTTACAATTAGAAAAAACATCACTTTTAAAAATCAGCTATTTTGGTGATTTTTAACTAAAATATGAAATGAAAAAAAATTAGGGTTCGTATGAGATATGTGTTGGTTTTTTAGTTTTTTGACTATTTTATCCTGGGATAAAAAAGTCTCATTCAGGATAGATTTTTTTAACTTTTTTGACTTTTGTAAGAGAAAAAAATAAAATGATTATGGTTTGAATATGACATTTTATCTTATTAATTTTTTAATCTACTTTGTCATTTTGTGACTAAAATAGCCTTTTAGCCCCAAAATTTGCTATTCCAAACGAGTACGTTTTATGAAAAAATGTGCAAAAAGTATACGAAGAAGAGAATTTTTTATTTTTATTTTATAGTTCTTTGACTCTTTTTTTTTTTTAAGTGAGTTTTTTATTTTTTAACTATTATTTGATGTTATCAAGCTTACCAATCTAAAAAAAGAAGAAAATTTATTAAATAAAATGTAAGGTATAACACCAAATAAAAATTAAACCAATTATCACAAAATATTAGTTAAATATACTCTTCTTGAATTTTTTTTTAGAGTTGAGCAAAAACACCAAAAAAATCACAAATTGGTCCGATTCAGATCAAATCTCATGATTTAATTTAGTTTTCTCAATGTACGATTTGGTCTTGATTCTTGAAATAAGTAAACAATATTAATGATTCAGTTCGTGGTTTTATAATTATATAACTGTATGAAACTGAACCGAATCATTTAGATATATATATATATATATATGGGTTCGTTTGGGAAGTGAATTGACTTTTTTTAACTTTTTTGCTATTTTATCTTAGGGCTAAAAAGCCTCGTTTAGGAAATATTTTTTTTATTTTTTTGACTTTTTGCGAGAGAAATAATATAATGATTATGAGTTGGATATGATATTTTGTCTTATTGGGCTAAAAAACATATTTTATTTTTTTGTGACTAAAATAGTCTCAAACCCAACCCAACCCCTCTTCCCAAACGAAGCTTATATATAATTTATTATTTATCGTAAAAGTATCCTATTTTTATACATAAATTGTCAATCTTCTATTTTTACAAGTATGTTCCTGTATAGTAATAGAACTAATTCTAAACAATTATCCAAACTATTATTAATTTCAAAAACAATATTATATTACTTGATATTTGAGCAAGTTGTGAGTAATATTTTTGCGATCATATTATAAATAATGAAAAAAAATTTAAAAATTATGATTCCAAATCAAATTAAACCGCATTTTACTAGTTCGGATTAATTTGGTGCCAAGATTTTCTTAGCTTTTTGTTTTTTGGAACGTTGGTGAAGGTTTGGTCTTACTCATGAACGACCCAAATCAAACCATGCTCATTCTTAATTTTTTTTCATGTAAAATTACTAATTAGCCTCACATAATCTATAAAAGCTCTTCATTTTATATTGTGAATTTATCCCTTTTTTAAAGCTTACTGTTGCAATGAGAATTAAAATTAATTAAGACCCCTAAACTTTGTTACATTTTTATTTTTATTTTTTTCTGAGGAAACTTCCATAACATCGGTAAATTTTAAGGATAATGTCAAGATTATCTCAGGCCGGCCCATTCACTGGCAATCATTTCCATTGTTTTTTTTTGTTTTTGTCACTAGCAATCATTTCCATATTTTTTTCAACCTCAGAATTTTGTGTGGGAAACTTTAAACGGTGTATAGGGTTGTAATTTTAGCCCGGTCCGGTCCACCCAGGCTCGGGTCTGGCCGGGTTCATGTCGGGCCTTGTGGGCTCTTGTCAAAAAATCAGGCCGGGCCGAGTCGGCCCACAGACCAGAAAATTAAGCCCAGGGGTATTTAGGCTTTGGCGGGCCTAAATAATTTTTTTTATTTTTTTCTGAGGAAACTTCCATAACTTCGGTAAATTTTAAGGATAATGTCAAGATTATCTCAGGCCGGCCCATTCACTGGCAATCATTTCCATTGTTTTTTTTTGTTTTTGTCACTAGCAATCATTTCCATATTTTTTTCAACTTCAGAATTTTGTGTGGGAAACTTTAAACGGTGTATAGGGGTGTAATTTTAGCCCGGTCCGGTCCATCCGGATTCGGGTTTGGTCGGGCTCATGTCGGGCTTTGCGGGTTCTTGCTAAAAAAATCGGGCCAGGCCGAGCCGGCCCACAGGTTAGAAAATTAGGCCCAGGCCCAAGCCCAGGCCCAGGGGTATTCAGGCATTGGGCGGGCCTAAACAAATTTTTTATTTTTTTTATTTTTTCTATCAAAATTTTATTATTTTTTATTAAAAATAACATTGGGCCTCGGGTAGGCCAAGCTTCAAAACGATGGCCCTGGCCCAAGGCCTCGGGCTGGGCTTGAGCTCGGGCCTAAACTGGCCTAAACGGACCAGGCTCACCTCGGGCCGCGAGCAGGCTTCGGGCCGTCCACGGGTCACAGGCCAAAATTATACCCCTAACATTGTATAAAATTTTAAACGGTGTCCACCTTATTACTTATTTTTATGATATATGTTATATATTTTTTAATAAATATTTTGTGATCATAATATAATAATTTAAGAATTATGATAATTTATGATTTAAAAATAAAATTATATATTTTTATAGTAATTTTATACATTTTGTGGTTAGAAAATGTTTAAATAAATAATATTTTCATAAATTATGTAATTTTTTTTTTAATCATAAATTATCATAACTCGTAATATTTATCATAAAAATATATAATATATATTATAAAAATAAATAACAAAAATACATATACCCACTGGGGACCAAAAGAAACACATCTTTTCTCTTCCCCTGTTATTAAAGTCATTTGGTGCACTCTTTTGTTTTGGTTGTCTTGTGACATTTTTTTGTTTTTTTATCCTCCTTTCCATGATTAAAAGTTGGACCAATTTTGTTTGGATTGAACAGCAATCCTATGAATGATAATTGCATAAATGCTATTATCACATTATTTTATATAAAATTTTGTATGTTTAACATTTTTCAAAGGGTCTTTCAAACCAAAAATCATGTGACTATAAATAAATATTTCACTTCTCATTGCTATTGTAATTGTGTAAACCTTTCCACTATCCGGTAATATTTTTCTCATATTTCACTGTACGGTAGTTTCCTCCCCTCTTTTTTTTTTTTTTAAAATCCCTTTTTGTTACATAATATTTATTATGTGTAATCATGTTGGAGGTAAAAAATAATAATCCTAATAATTGTTCAATTAAAGAATTTAATTGCTGATAAAGAATTTTTAAAAATTGAAGAATTTCATTAACAAACAGGAAAAGGTGGTACAGTGGAATATGAAGAATTTCATTATTATATGATTCAAAACAAACATGAAACCGCGAAAAGTCACTGTTCGCAACAACTTGCATGAAGAGAGGAAGCATATCAGCAGCATGAAAGGTTTTTCTTTTTGGTACGTATAAATTCATTTTATTATTAAAAAAATTAAAAACAATTTACAATTAAGCTCGAAACACTATAGGTAAACGCTTGAGATATCTAGTTTAGAACAAAATAAAATAAAATAAAAGGGGAAATTATTATAAATATAAAAAAAAATCTAAAGTTGACAAAATAAATCTTGAATTTTTAATTTTATCAATGTAAATTTTAAACTTTTGATTGTTTTCAATCTAAACAATTTTTCT
Organism: Camellia japonica; assembly: GCA_030407325.1. Taxonomy (NCBI): domain Eukaryota; kingdom Viridiplantae; phylum Streptophyta; class Magnoliopsida; order Ericales; family Theaceae; genus Camellia; species Camellia japonica. The sequence continues at coordinate 10,376 of JAPPVO010000314.1, forward strand.
ATTTCCATCAAGTAAAATTATTGAAAAAAATAATATTTTAATCGTTATATTCAATGAAAATATTATTTTAAACATTTTATGTATACCTCCACTAAGTTTAATAACTAAAATCCGATTTTTCTGTTAGTTTTACTTAACGAAAATAGGTTGATATTTATATTGAAAACAAATCAAAAAAATTAAGCTTTAAATTGATAAAAATTAAAAAAGTTAGATTTTTTTTGTAATTTTTAAAAATTAATAATAATACAACATGAATTAAACTTTATTATTCATGAAAACTCAAGCTCGGCTCGTTTACTACATGAATGAGCTCGAACTCAATTTTTAGACTCATTTATTAATTGAGCCAAACTAGAGTAGCCCTAAACTCGGGTCAATAAGACTCATAAATATAAAGAAAATTAAATAAAATTTATTTTTAATAATATATCAAATAAATTTTCAATAATTTAATTTATTTTTTTTTTATAATTTGTGTTTGGTATTTGTATAAATTTATATACTTGATTGATAAAATTTATTATTAATATAAGCATTTTTGCACATTTTACTCATAAACTTCTATTTTTTATCTTAATAAGTAAACTAATTTTAATATAATTTTTTTCCAAACTCAAGCTCGGCTTGTTTATGTAATCGAGTTGGCTCAAGCCAAACTTGAGTTTCTCAAATATTTGACGGGCTGAGTTTGAGTTCGATTATTTGAACTCGACTAATTGTTAATCTAAACATTCAAAAGTTCAACTCAACTCAGCTCGTTTACAGTCCTATCCGTGAACTCTATTTGCAAATTTGTAACTCATGTTGTCAGGGATTCTCTGTCCCATATATAGATGTTTCCTTTCTGTCACAATTCTCACAATAGATCAGATTATTTTAAAATTTTGAAGCACAAAATCTTTTAGACATGATCAAACAGTTGAGGGAATTGAGATAGGAGAACATGAGTTTCTGAATCAGAAGATCATCAACTCTCAGGGATTTTATGTTTCAAAAATTGTCCATCCGTCCCAGTTCATTCACAACAAATAAATAATGTGAGAGTCAAAATATAAAAAATTCAAGACATGATCAAAGGATTATGAGTTGATTAGTGACGTAAATTTCAATATACAATAAACCTTTGTGAGTGAATTGAGATCTCAAGCTTCTCAAATAATGCATAATCAAGAAAAATGAGGAAGTAATACAGAAAAGTGTGTTGAGAGAGAGAAATTTTCTGTTGAGCTCAAAAGCCAGCAACATGGAAGGAAGAAAACCATATAACCATCTCCTCAGTCAACTCTTCCCTTGTTTGAAACCTCTCTTCTTCTTCTTCTTCTTCCACCAAAAACCGACACACTGGACATGTTTTCCGACAAACACTCAGCCACCTATCTATGCAAACCCTATGAAACTCATGCAGACAAGCAAGAACTCTTGTGTCCTCTCTCTCCTCCATTCTTGACAAACACACAACACATCTTGCTCTCAACAACCCGACCGAATCTTGATCCTCCTTGAGAGCCCATTGATCCTTCCTTGACGTCCTCTGCAACATTGGATTCAATGGCCTCATAGGATGATGAGTCTTTGATTCTCGGCCGCGGTCGGAGACCGATCAAACTACAGAAGATGGAGGCTAATTTTTTTATAATCATAATTGGGTTTTTGGTTGCTTAAACTTATTGTTTTAGAGCTTTTTAAAAAGAGGGATTTAAATTAAGGGAAGTGTGTGTGTGTGCGCGTGCAAGAATTGGGTAAATTTTGTTGCTCAGTTGTTTTGCGTGGTTTGGAAGGGTGGTTGGAATGGGAGAGAGTGACGATTTTGAGTGTTCAACACAAAGCTGTTGCACCTAATTAAACAGAGAGTGTCACCTTTGACCATTTTTATTTCATATATTCTGTGAGTCATATACGTGGGGAGTTAAAGGATATAGTAAGTCCATGAATCAGAAAAAAATAAAATAAAAAATCATAAAACGTCCCGGAATTTTACATTTGCAGTGTAGATTTAACATTTTTATTGTGGGATCATTCTATGAATTAATCTTGATTTTTGATTTTCAATTCTGAGTTATTTTCTAGTCTATTTTTTTGAATAGTTTGGATTAGGCCTGTCAATGGATCGGGTATAACCCGAATCCGATCCAAATCCGATCTGATTAATCCGGTCCATTTATATAAATCCGAATCCGAATATCTGTTTAATCCGTATTTGTGTAGCCCGATTTTAAACGGGTCGGATTCGGATAAATCCGATCCGGTCCGTTTGTTTGCCTAATCCGATTACGTCAAATTCCCAGAAACGAAATTAGATCTCAGAATCAAATCTCTCTCTCATCGTCTCTTTCATCATCTCTCATCGAAGAAATCACATTAGGTTTGAAATTAGATCTCTCATAAACAGATCTCTCTCACCGTCTAAAGATCAAATCTCTCTCTCATCGTCTGAAAATGCTCCGATTGATGACGATGAACTTAGCCAAATCGAGCTCTCTACTGTTTCTGATCTAGGTATTCTTCTCCGACCACTCTCTTCCATCACAAACAACTCATCATCACAGCTTGCCCATCTAAAATTTTGGATTTTTGTTTTCAATAAACAGATAAAACACTTTCAATACATAAGCATTGTGGTTAGGTAGGTCGATCTGGAGCTGAAAGCCTCCCATTTTCTCTCGATCTAAAATCCTCCAACAGGGCTTTGGCTTCTCACGATCTCAAATCTCTCCACACCCCCCAGCAACAGGTTCGTCATTTCCAACCCACATTTCATTTATGCAGAAAAATCTAGGGTTTCTTGTGGATCTATTTAGATTCCATTTACATGGATTTTGGTTTTGATGCCTGAATTCACAAATGTGCTATGCTTTTTTAAATTATACATACCAATTTACTTCCATTGAAATTGATGTGCTTATACTTAATAGGGTAGTTGAATTTTTTATTGTCTTTAAAGGGTTCACATTGAATTTTTGATTGTCTTTAAAGGGTTCACATTGATTGAATTTTTGATTGTCTTTACTTTTCGGACTGCCAATTGTGAGTTTGATTATAAATTGGGTTATCAGTTTTGTTGTTTTTAAATGAATTCTGCATGCCTTTACAGTAGATTGATCACATGCATACAAATCTATATAATTTCCAAATTGAAGTGTTTGGTGCACACTGTTTTGTGCTTGTCTGCAGTTCTGTTCGCTGCATAGTTATCTTGCCAACTCCTGCTCCTTTATGTTTGATTTATTGTGCAATGCATATTTGAGTTTTTGAGCCAAAGATGTCTTCGGATTATAGCGAACCTATTATTGGTAATGATGTCGAGTTGGATGATGATGTATCTCAAGGATCCACAAAGAGGATTCGAAAACTAACTTCGAAGGTATGGAATGACTTTGTCAAATTTAAAGGACCTAATGGAAATGACATAGCCAGATGTAAGCATTGCAATAGGGAATTTGTTGGAGAGAGTAGGAAAGGGACTAGTCATTTAAAAAATCATTTGTCGAAGACATGTCCAGTACTTAAAGGACCAAATGCCCCTAGGAATGCTAGTAAGGCTGCTTCTGAATCTACTCCTAAGGCTGCAACTTTTAAATTCGATCAAGAGAGAAGTCGTATGGATTTTTCTAGGATGATAATCAAGCATAATTATCCTTTTAACATGGTTGAGCATGAGTTTTTTGAAATATTTTGCAATAATCTTCAACCAATGTTCAAACTTGTGTCTCGTAACACTGTTAGAGCGGATGTCCTTGATGTTTATGAAATAGAAAAGGCCAAGTTATATCAATTTTTGGATGAACTCTCTTCTAAGATCACCTTGACAACTGATATATGGACTTCAGACCATCAGAATTTTGCCTATACATGTTTGACTGCCCATTATGTGACTAATGATTGGGAGTTAAAAAAGAAAATCCTTGCTTATAGACGCATTGATTACCCGCATGATGGAGACCATTTGTTTAGCTTTATCAAAGATCTAATTTTAGAGTGGAACATAGATAAGAAGTTGTTTTCAATGGTAGTCGATAATGCGACGAGTAATGATGTCATGGTGAGACTCTTAAAGCGATGGCTACTTGACCAAGGATTACTACATTTGGGTGGACAATTGTTTCATGTGCGTTGTAGCGCGCACATATTGAATTTAGTTGTTCAGGATGGTTTGAAGGTGATTGGGAGTCTTATTTCAAAAATCCGAGAAAGTGTGAGATATTTGGAGAGGTCTCCTTATGGAAAACAAAAATTTGATGTTGCAGTGAATCATGTTAAGTTACATCATAAAAAGAAAGTCCCCATGGATGTTCCTACCAGATGGAACTCCACTTATTCAATGCTTGAAGCTGCATTAGATTTGAAAACTGCATTCCACCGCTTAGGGCAAATTGACAAACAATATAAGCACAATCCTTATGAGGATGAGTGGAATGTAGCAAATGTGATTTGTGGGTGCTTGAAGATTTTTTTTGATGCTACATCTCACTTTAGTGGTACCACTTTTCCTACTTCAAATGTGTTTTTTCCCGATATTTGTCTTATTCAACTTGAAATGAAAAAATTGGAGCAAAGTGAGTATGATTGCATTCAATTGATGGCTGGTCCAATGAGAGTGAAATTTCAAAAATATTGGGAAGAATGTTCTTTGGTGTTAGCAATTGCAGTGGTTCTTGATCCGAGATTTAAAATGGACTTGGTGGAATACTACTTTGGGCTTATTTATGGTGCTGATACTAATAAGCATATTCAGAGGGTCCGTAATGGTTTTGTTGATCTTTTTTATGAGTATAGGAGTGATTCTTCTGATTCTATGAGTAGCATTGCACTTGTTTCTGAAAATAGTAGCTCAAGTGGTGGTTAATTGCTTGTCGGTTCTTCGAAACAAGAAAGTTTGGCTGCTTTTCATGCGTGGTATGCCCAAGAACGTGCTTCTAATATTCATGCATATAAAAATTAGAGGTGGAGCAATACTTGGAGGAGTTGGTGTTTCCAAGTAATGAGAGCTTCAATATTCTACATTGGTGGAAAGTGAATAAAGCAAAATTTCCTACTTTGGCAAGGATGGCTCGTGATGTTTTAAGTGTTCCTGTTACTACGGTTGCATCAGAGGCGGCGTTTAGTGTAGAAGGTAGGGTGATTGATGAGACACGTGCTTCATTACTTCTAGATATTATGGAGGCCTTGATCACTTGCAATGATTGGATTGAATCAACCAAAAATAGAAGTAAGTCAAATATTGAAGTTTTTAAATAATTAGATGTTATTTAGTTTAGTTCTATAAATATCTTAATGTCACATTATTTTGAAATTGCAGATGTAGAAGAATGCTGACAAGAGTAGATGGATTGAATTGAATCACTTGAAGTAGATGGGTAAATATGGTTCAGATTATGGGGCTTATCCCATGCCTTTATAGTGATCTATGAAATTCGTATCTGACATAATTTGATAATTGTTTGAATATTAAGGTAATAGCTTTCTTGATTTGCAGATTTGATAATGAGCTTAACAAAGTGGTTGTTATTAAAGTTATTGACTTGGAAGAATCGTGAGTATATAGCTTTAATTATCTCTCCTCTATACAATTTATTTGCTCTCTCTCTTACTAGAACTGCTTGTGGTGAAATGTGGTTACATAACTTTTTTTCTTGGAGCTTGATATTCTTGGATTGAGCTGTGAATAAGTATTGGATGAGTGGCAAATTGATTGAATTGAATTGGATGAGTGGCAAATTCTGTTGAGTTTCTCTAAGGGAAACCAGATGAATGTGAGTTACCTCTCTTGAACACAGTTCAGTTCTTCTTTGTTGTGTATTTCACTCTCTTGACCTGTTTCAGAATTGGGTTGTTGAGTAGGAGGCAAAGGTAGAAAAGATGATACAACAGAAGATTCTGGCATTACTTCTGCTATGCCATTCTAACATAAATTGTTTATATGCACTTTTATAAGATCTCTAATTGATAATTTCTTTTCTACCTTTGAATGTTTACGTCGTTATGATGCTCTTTAAGTTCACAGAATCTTGCATGTCGTTGTTGATCATTGTCCAATCTTAATCATTACCATCATTAGTTTTATTTATTTATTTATTTATAATGCGAGGGAAGCTTTTGGGATGCATTGACGAATTTGAACCACAAAGATCGACAAGGGCTGCTGCCTCCTAACAGCAAATTCTTGGATACGAGCTTCATGGTTTTCCTCGTATTCCAGAATCTATGAATCTAAGTGATCTGGTTGGAAGATTGTTCCTGCTTCAAACTAGATATACTGTTTTTTGGTAGATGTAGCCACTTTGAAAAGAGTTTTAATGTTTTTTCAATTCCGGAAAGTTTCACTGGTTGCATAAGCTTTCTGTAAGAGTAGACGTTATAGTGTGGTAACAACGATGTTATATATCACAGCAGCTGCATGCAGGTCTTTTGTACCTAACAATTCACTTTGAGAATGTTTAACTTTCTTGTCTTCAGAGATGTTATGCATTGTATATCAAATCATTTTGGGTTTGGTTTTACTTTGGGCTTTTGTGTGACATCGAGTAAAAATCATTTTCCTGTTATTGTACACAGAAATCTATCTCATAGCAAATGTTTTTGTGCTATATCTAATCCAGGTGGCTTTTGTGCTTAGTGAACTTGATGTCAAAATCTTATAGGATCAAAATTTAATGTATATTTGTTTGTATGTGAAGAGGGTCAAATTGTTTGTATATCAGACATTGTTTTTTTATTTGTATATAACCATATGGACATTTTGTTATGCATGTGTTTATTGTGATATTACAGGTGGATGAAACTAATGAAACCTTGAAGGAAAATGGCAATGTTAGATCCCTATACTTCTTTTATTTATTATTTCTTAATATAAATTTTCATTTAACCTTGAAATGCCTTTCATTTAACCTTAATCTCCTTTACATTCGTGGGGTAAGCCTGATTGGAGCAATGTTCAGCAAATCCTTGGTATTGGATTGGAGTAATATGTTTTAACTTTAAATTTTATTTTCAAATTTCAAGCTTATAAAAATGACAATTGTTTATGATATTATAACTTTTCATGTAATTTTTTTATTGGGTTTCTCATTATGTATCATTTTGTTACTACTGGTAGGGCCTATGGTTGCTAACCAGAGAGAGAGAGGAGAGAGAAAGATAGGGGGAAAAAATCGGATCGGATATCTGTTTAACACGGATCGGATCGGATTGCAAGTAATCGGTTTTTTAATAATCGGATTCGGATTCGGATTCGGATTCGGATCCGGATTAATAGTTAATCGGATCGGATCGGATTCCGATAGATCCGACCCGGATCCGACCCATTGACAGGCCTAGTTTGGATTATTGAGATGGGTTCGAAATTGGGCTCACCAAGGCTCAATAGCACCATCTAGTCCGATTAAGGACAAAAGGAAAGTTGTGGCTTGTTTTTTTGTATTAAGCTCCTCTCCAGTCCGAAAACGGACTGTATGGTGCTATTGAGTCATTTTTCTCCCAACTCTGAGCCTATCTCGATGATCCAAACTATTCAATGTGTAGAGCTCGTCGAATACATCATCCTTGTAAAAAATTACATTGATCGGACATCGATAGCCACTTGATCAATTTGTATTTCTGTCTACAATTTATTTTTAAAAACGTAATTGCCGTTGAAACAAATACAATCTGATCAAATGGCTATCGATATTCAATCAACGTGATTTTTTTGCAAATGTGTTGTACTCAATGAGCTCTATACATTGAACGGTTTGAATCATCGAGATGAGCTTAGAATTGAGCTCACCGCAACTTAATAACACTGTCCAACTCGATTAAGGACCGGAGGGAAACTGTAGCTTATTTTTTTAGGTTTGTAAACCTACTGCTAAATAAATGATACTAACACAAAAGTTGAGCAGAATTCACATGAATTGATAAGACTTTATAGAATTTTGTGTCCAAGTTTTGCATTGGACTTGTTGGGGGAATGAAAGCAACTTCTCTCCGGTCACTTCTACCAATGAGATCATTCATTTGTTCCATTTGTGTCCTGTTGGTGGCGATTTTAATGATTTAAATTGTCAAATAATAGGTCCCATCAAAATTATCATTCATATAAAATATCACGTTAATCAAATATCAGTAGCTACATGATCAAATCATGTTAAAACTGCTAAAAATGGATGGCATTCAAAATGAACTATTTTTTTTTTTTAAGACAAATAATTCAATCACATAACTACTGATATTTTATCAACCTAATTTTTACGTGGATGATTATCTTAACAACACATATAAGGTGAACGGTTCAGTTAGACCCAAACTGGGCCCACAACAGAGCAACTGGACCATCTACTCAGTAAAACCGATTGAAGAGAAGCTCATCCTTTTAACCTAACATACTTCAACCTTATTCCTTGAATTTGGTAAGTTGGCTGCAAGTTGTTTTTCTGTGTTGTAGCTTCAACACAGCATAACATATCATGCAACCATTTTTTCACCAAATAACAATGATTGCTTTTCCTCTTCCCCTTGGCATCCTTTGCTTTCCTCTCATGCAACATTTTGCAGAAAATTATTTGGATTCCTCAATTGAGCCTGAGATATCACTTCAGTCATTCATATCACTATGGTTAGCTCCGACGAACTAATAGTCGACAGGCTCACATGTCAGTAGGACTTTCCAACCTGTAAGCAGTAAGTAACCTTCCGATAAAATTCTTTTGGTGCACTTAGCAGGACTACTTTACAAAATGACTGAGCAAGGCGGGTGTCCCAGTGGTTAGGGATCGTGTATCCCTGGTGTCTCAGTAGTTAGGGACCGTGTATCCCACACTCATGACTAGGGTTCAAGACCCAGCATCTCCATACCCTCTCCCCATAGGTAGATAATGATATTGATATTCTTAATGTACTTCAAAAAAATGCCTAAAGAGTAGTTAAATAGACAGAACGAAGTGAAGAAGATAAAAGTACAAAATACATAAACTGTAAACATGTCTCCATAAAGTGGCACCCACATGCCACATTAGTTTTTATTTATATTATTATACAACTATTATTTATATATTTAATCAGTAATATTTGAGTAACTGACGTGTGTGATACCTACTATCAATATGGTAGTTTCATAGAAGTTACAACTTTTCTGATAGTGAAAAGTTATTAAGAATTATAATGGATCATGAGTCCAAATTTGAAAGCCAACAAAACACAGACATTGTTTGCGAATAGAGTAAGATTGAAACTCTATTCCTTCCACTTCTCCATATGGTTCTGTGAGAGTGTCCTTAGAGTGTTTATAAACTTGTGAGTGGTGTTGTTTATATATTCAAGAATTAATCAATCAAGAATGCGATTCAAAAGCTTGAACAACATGGTAAGGAGATATTCATCTTTCTTATTAAATTACTTTAGTTCTCACATAAACCTCATTGTACCTATACCACCTGCAATATTTAAAGATTCATGTTTGTTTGCAAAGTTTGCTTTTTTACGATACAATTTACTTACTCAAATGCCCATTGGTTTTCCCTACGGACCTCGTCCTCTTTTTCAGGGGTGAGAAATCATTCTCGTTGTTCAAGATCTTTCAGATTTCCTCTGTAGTCTTTCCTTTTATCATGCCCGCAACTGTCTGGCATGTAAGGTCCAACAGGCTCTTGATGTTCAGATAGTTTGCAGACTGTGGAAGAAATAATAAAATTAAAATAAGGTATGAAACACAGCAAATCATAATGCGGGATTTCATCATATACCAGGGCCAAATCATTATAAAAAAATTACAGCAGATATAACCCAATCATACAACTGAAAATCTACAATAATTGCATCAAGTCAGTTTAGATTGCATGGCAAACATGCTTCCTAAACTTCGAAAACTTTGAAGCCTACTAATAACAGTGATTAAGACAACCTACTAATATTTAAATATTTTGAACTACAAGAAACGACCATCTTCAGAAAACTCAACTGCTAGGCCAATCTCTCAAACTTCAAGTGACGTCTGCTCAACAAATGCCAATCACCATAAGTGTGAGATCATGAAATATCCTCTCACATGGATGTTATAGAGATCTAACGAAGGGATGAACTTTTTTCCTGTGTGTCTGCAAAGATGAGCATGATCGG
>JAPPVO010000315.1:0-29273 GCA_030407325.1 Camellia japonica
CTTCTACCACCAGTAGGATTTCTTCGCCTCCACTGGATTTGGATAGCTGTTTGGAGTTGCTGACATTGTTCTCGAGGATCCCCTTCAAAGCCTTACAAAGACCTATTATCAAGAATGATTTCCTCCAGTGCTGCAAGGTTATTGAGCAATCCAACATGGCTATTTCAAGTCATTTATCTCAGGCAACAGCTACCATTGACTTTTATATCAACATCTGTCATGTTGCCAAAGTTGCCGAGGAGAAATTGTTAAGAGACCAATTTGTTTCCCAGATACATGTTAAGTGTCTGAATTGAAAAAACAACATTCCTCTGTCTCCCAATTTCGAGCCCAACTTTTGGAGAAGAAGAGTTATCGGCAGTTAACCTGGCTTTAGATTGAACTGCCACCAAGCTGCAAATCACCAACCAAGGATTGACTGATCGGAAGCAGGAGATGACTACGGCCATTCAGTTGTTCCCATCTCTTAAGAGTAGAGAGTCAATAGTAAAGGAGTAACTAAAACATTGTACTGACTTTGGGCCAATCTATGGCTGCATGTATTCAACTCCTTATGAAATAAAATCTTTATTTATTATTTGAGTGTTTTCATGCTTCTTTTGTTTAGCACTTACTATACTTCTTGCGTTTCCCACACAGTTGGATAATAAAGCTTCAAATACCTGCCATTAATTTTCTTAGGGTATACATATCCATTCAAATTTCTCAAATGATATGCTCCCTAAGGCAAGACTCTATGAACTTGATATGGTCCTTCCCAATTAGGTGACCATTTGCCAAACTTATGGCTTTTAATCCCTATTGGGAGAATTGTCTTCCATACCAAATCACCTTCATCAAAGCTAATGTGCTTGACTTTCTTATTATAGTTTTTGGCTGTTTTCTTCTTTTAGAAAAGAATGCTATTTAATGCCAAAATTCTAGCTTCATCCACATTCTCTAATTCCAAGCACATACTTTGATGGTACTGCTCAGGAACTAACTGATCCTGGCATCTCACCTTCAAGGACTTGATGTTAATTTCCACAGGTAACATTGCATCATGCCCATATACTAAGGCATAAGGAGTAACTCCTATACTTGATCTCAGAGAAGTCCTATAAGCCCATAATACATCCAATAGTAAGTTATGCCAATCCCTGGAATTGTCTTCCACAACTCTCTGTATTCTTTTTTTCAAGGATTTATTGAATGATTCTGCCTGACCATTTGCTTGTGCATAATAGGGGGTAGAATTAATAAGGCTAATTCCAAACTCTGCCACAAAAGACTTTACCATCTTCCCATCAAATAAAGTCACATTATCAACAGTTATGGTCTGTGGGATGCCAAATCAGTGGATCATATCTTTATTGAATCCAACTTCAATCTGGTCTACAGCCGTATATGGTTTAGCTTCGACCCACTTATTGAAATAATCTGTGGCCACTAAGATGAAACAATGATGCTTCAAAGAGAGTGGATGTATTTTTCCAATCATATTCATAGCCCATCCTCTAAATAGCCAAGGCTTCACAACCGCATGCAAATCAGTTATTGGTACATGTCTTATCGTGCCATGCTTTTGGCATGCCTGGCAACCTCTAGCATATTCTATACAATCTTTAAGAATGGTTGGCCAATAGTAGGAATGTCTTTGAAGTAGCCATCTCATCTTCACACCAGGCTGATGAACACTACAGATGCCTTCATGAACCTCAGTCATGGCTGTCAATGCCTCATTTGGCCCTAAACATTCTAATAATAACCCATCTACTCCCTTTTTGTAAAGAGCATTACCATACACTATGTATTGCATAGATTGTAATTTGATTTTTCTGCTGGCTTTCAAAGATGGGAGTGGATGCGCTCCCAAGAACTCTCCGAAATATCCGCGCGCCTGCGAGGGGGGACGCGAATTCTCGTTTTGTTCTCTGAGCTACCACAGTTCGGACTCAAAGTCACGGTTCTGAATCTAATCTCACAATGTGCGATGTGAGACCGATAAATCACCAAAGAGTCCAAATCCGGCAAATCGTTTTGGAAAACTGATTTTAATAAAGAAGTGCCAAACATGGACTTCTTGGCCAGATATAGAGTCGCCACCTAAATATTTTATTTTGGGGGAAATTTAGGAAACCTGACCCGTGCCTAAGGCCACGTGTCCATCATCACCAAAGTTGCCTCGGCTCGGGAACTTGGGTACGAGAGGGGAAGGTCATGCAATGAGCACCCTCGCTCGCCCGATCAAAGATTAGTCTGTACTATGCATGATATCTTATTTTTGAAAACACATACGCTCTTATTCCGGTTAATTAGCTAATCTTACTACGTGATGCGCACAGCAAACAAGTATAGACTAGATCGCCTAATTTGGAACAAAACATCGCATGCTTATTTGAAAACGGTTTGAAGTTTGCTACTCGCAAGTAGGCTAAAATGCAGATTTCAATGAATTGTTCCAATTCAAGTAATCCAACCTTCACCCATAAGCATTCAGGCAGTTATATCAAATAAGCAGTTAGCCTCATGGCAAGCATGATTTCATGGCAACATTAACACACATGCAGTATGCTAAAGCATAAACACTCACAGTGTACTCCGAGCCAAAACAGAGAACTAGTTAGAAATCATGCATGATCCTAGTTCATGTTAAGATGGCTAATGCAACACAGGTAAAAATGTAGCTAAAATAGGCTCGGCTATTCTAGAATGGCATGCGAAATGCAACTTGGTACATGTATTCAAATTGGAATTGAAATACAATGCAGTTAGTATGATGCGCCGAACCCGGTGCATGCAAGACAGATGAATGGATGCACGCATGCAAGCATAAGGTATGCTAAACAAAATATGTCCTAAAACTAACCATCGTAAGCGGTTAAGTAAAAGGGAGAAATAAATGGGGGTTGAAAGACATGCATCACACACACGCACGCTTATTACAACAATACGCCCTTTCGATGGAGGGACCGAATAAGCAGCTAACTAGCTAATCTAAGCTAATTAAACCAATTATTACACAACAAATTAATTAACTAATCCTAGTTAACTAATTATTACAAGACAAATTGAAATAGCTAAACACATTAACTATTAAGGTACAAACCAAAGCATAAGCTAGCTATCTAAGCATGGCAGCTAAGGAAAGCAGTAAATCAGGAGCCTCAGAGGGAGAGGAATGCATGCAAGCCCGGTCGCGTCGTTCGGAAATCCAATGCGATGCCCCGATTTGCCTCTGTTTTCAATTGTCCTCAGAAACATGCACCAAGCTCTAGAAAGCTGAAACTCCACCTTGGGAATCCTGTGGGAGGGTGGCCGACCACTTTTGGTCTCTCCAATCACCTGCCGACCACTTTCTTTGTTGAAAGCCAGAAAAAGTGGTCAGCCAGCTAGTTTTTCTGGCTGGCCGACCAGTTGTTGCTGCTGAATTCCAGTTTGCTGCAACAGAGAGCAAGAAAGGGCATGACAATGTATTTGCAAGATATGTATGCACAACCCTCCCTACATGTCATGAACTCAAGGGAGTGTAGTTCTCGACTCTCGGGCCACCAATCGCGCATTTCAATGCATGATGGTCGAAAGGCGAAGTTGCACAATTCAATTTAAAATGAATGAACACATAAACACATAAAGCCTAAAACTCTATCATGTATGATCAAGAGCGTCGGCGACCGGGAATTAAGGCGCGTTTCACCACTTGAAGTATAAAACGTCCCTCGTTTCCCGTGTTTGGACTAACACCTATTCCAAACAACAATGCAAGCACATAACATGGCATGCTCAATGCAATGTAATGCAACCTTAGCATGCAAACATGCAACTACATGGCATACACAATGCAACTAACAACATAGCATACACAATGCAAGGAATAACATGGCATACACAATGCTAAATGCTAAGAACTAGATGGCACACTCAATGTAAGGGAATCATAAGGTTCTCAATGCAATGTAATGCATGCATGCACAATGCAATGCAACAAGGGCAACAATATGCGATACACCAAGCATACAACAACATGCAAACCACATACTCAATGGACTTAAACCAAAATGGACAGACCTCAGTGATGCCCAAATCAGTGACCATAATGATGAAACCAAAGCACAAAAGGCAAGGAATGCATGCACCATGCATTGGCCACCAACTAGGCCCAAGAGCACAATCCTCAAGAAGGCTCAAAGAGTGACAAATGTGCAAGTGTAACAACACTAAGTGCACTGAAATTAGACAAGAAATGATGCCAAATCATTCAAAGAATACAAGTAAAGCATGCAAGGGTCCTTAAAGCATGAAGGCTAATAAAGGGGACTACAAATGAGGCATGCAATACATGGCAAATATGCATGAACTAACCACAAACAGAGCTAAAATAGGTCAAGACAATGACCAAAACATGCTAAGTTAGGGGCTCAAAGGTCAATGCATGCAAGCATACAAGCTAAGCCATAAACTAGGCAACAATGCACAACACTCAAAGACACTTAAAGAATGAATGAAGTGGGAATATGGCAATGCTACAAGTTCTGAAATGAAGTATTAAATGATGCCAAATCATCTAAATAGCTCAAAGATAGCATGCATGAGTCATCAAAACACAAAGCTAGCAAGGCCAATTGCACTACAGCTATACAAAGCATGAAGCATGTGACCAAGGAAACCCAAAACAGTTCTAGTACATGTTAAAATGAGTCTAAAACATGCATGGAAGGAAGCCAAAATATGCTAGCATAAAGGGCATGAAGCATGGTGAATGCAAGGCAAATAAGGTGGATTACACTACACCTATTAAGACCAAGCATGGGATGACTTAAGCAACAAAAATCAGAGTTATATCATGGTAAAATAACCGCAAATAAACACTGAAATGATAGCTCATAAGCTTAGGCATGAAGGCATACGCAATGATTCATGTGAAGACATAAAAGGGCAAACCCTCCAACGCATTGAATGAGTAATAAATGCAAGTGCATGAGCATGAAACATGGACTGAAATCATATAATAAATGATGCCAAATCATTCAAATAGTCCAAGTAAAGCATGCTAGTGGACTTGACACACAAAGCTAACAAGCTAGAATGCACTATAGCCATACAAAGCATTGCATGCATGACCAAAACAACCAAAATTAGAGCTAAAGCATGGTAAAACATGGACAAAAGCTTCTTGAAGTTAAGCCTAAAGCATGCTAGAATGACATGTCAAAGCATGATGCATGTTGGGCTATCTCATGGAATTGCACTACAAGTGCATGAGGCATGCAAGAGGTGACCAAAACAAACCCTAACAGAGGTATGACATGGCAAAACATCATCAAAAACATGCTGAAATGGAAACAAAACAACCTAGAATAACATGCTACTTCATGAAGCATACAAGACTAGTTTGTGAGGATTACACTACAAGTGTATAAGGCATGCAAGAGCCAACTAAACCAACCCAAAACAGATCTAAGGCACATTAAAACAACACCAAAAACCTACTGAGATGGCCCAAAAACAAGCTAGAAAGACATGCTCAAACATGAGGCATACAAGACTAGTTTGTGTGATTTACACTACAAGTGTATTAGGCATGCATGGAGTGAAAAAAACCAAGTAAAAATAGGGGCATGTCTCAGCAAAATAAGCACAAATACAAGCTAAGATATGGCCAACATAAGCTTAACAAAGATGCTCAAACATGAGGCATATGAAGCAAGTGAACAAGACACAAGGAGAGGGGATGACCCTCTCCTATTTCTGACACCAAAACCACCTTTCCACCACTGAAAATCCTCTGGATTTCAGTGGTAGAAAGGCCATGCAAAGGCTACAACAAGAGCCTAAAGGGATGGCTCAAAACAAGGCCTAACAAGGCCTAAGAGGGGGTAAACCACCCCAAATGAAAAAGTGACCTTAAACAAACTTCTTAAACATGCAAAAACAGAACTTTTTCCAGTTAAGAGTTAAGCTTAAAAACGTATGCAAGAAGGGCCAAAAGTTTAAGCAAAAATGGGGGATTTAAGGGTTAAAGTCTCACCCATGAAGACCTCCTTTATAACTGCAACTCCAGTAAGTTTTTTAAGCTCAAACCAAACCAAGAACACCAAAACCAGCACCTCAGTAGCCAAAGGAAGGTGTTTGAGTGTGTGTTTGTGTACAAAAGTGAGACAAATCTACACTTTAAGGCACAAAACCAAAGATAAATGAAGATGTATAGATATAGATTATATGTATGGCTCAAGGAAGTTTTTATGAACCTAGAGGAGGGAGGTGGAGCCTCCCTCTTATAGAAACAAAAACGCAAAGCTTCTTGGAGAAGCTAAGCCTCAAACCAATCCCTCCATACACATGTATGGAGAATGGCCCTAATACCCTCCAGCTGTGCCAGCTGGAGGAAAATATCTCCAAAAATGTGCCAAAAAGCAGCCGACCACTTGAAGTGGTTGGCCAGCTACTTAAAGTGGTCGGCCGACCACTTCAAGTAGTCTTCCAAGACACAAATTGGTCGGCCATGGTGGGAGAGAGTCTAAAGCATGAAAACAATGCAATGGTGTGGTGGCCGACCAGAAAAAGTGGCCCAAAGACCAAGAAAGCCAGTTATCCGACCAGAAAACTGGCTGGCAGAAGGAAAAGTGGTCTCCAAGGAGAAAAAGTGCTCTCCCACACTTGTACCACCTTCCAAACAAGGAAAACAAGGTTTGTACCAAAAACAAACTGAAACGGATGCAAGACGAGAGATCGGGAGGCAAATCACGCGGCCGAAAGCCCCGAAAACTAGCTGACGAGCACCAAAAGTGGTATGCGACCACAAAAGTGGTCTCCTGGAGCACAGTGTCCCTCTAGGTAGAGGCAACAAGGTGTGGTTCAAAAACCACGCCAAACGGAGAACGTTAAGCGGTCCCGAGACAAGGCGCGCGACTGAAGGCTCCAAAAACCAGAAACTAGTCTCCAAATCGAAAAAATGGCCTACGACCACAAAAAGTGGCCTATGACCACAAAGAGATGGTCTACAAGACCTCTCCCTCCCTCCGGGAAGAGAAACAAAGTTCGGTCCACAAACCGAGCCAAAGCGCAAAGAGTTCAGAGGCCCGGAGGCAAGGCTCTCAGCCAAAAACTCCGAAACCTTAGAACGAGCACAGCATGCACAATCACCAAGCGCTCAATCGATGACATCTGAGTCTTAAGGTCGGTCAAAAATGGGGTGTCTACAGTTGCCCCTCTTTGACAGAACTCGGAAGTCATAAGCCTAGAGACGACCCATTTTTGACAAGGCCGAAGACTTAGACAAACAGGCAAGATAACAAAGAAATGCGCCCGCAGGCTGGGGTAAAATGCAAAAGTCAATGCAAGAAGCTGAACATAACTTATGATCATGCAAAGAAAGCTGTAACGAAGCAAATACGCAAAATAAATGCAACAATTTAAGCAAACGAACACAAATCAAACTACATTACATGCAGAAAGGATGTAAGAGAATTATACAATTCTCGTTATGTCTCACGCGGAGTACATACAATACCGTCCAGTTTGTCTGGTTGCGCCAGTGTCAAATGAACCGTACATACAATATCGTGCCTGCAAGAGAAAGAAACTCAACAGGTACAATATCGTTAGAAACATGTATAACAATGCGAGTGAAAAGTGCACGACAACGCAAGTAAAACATGCATAACAAAGCATGTGCATGACGATTCAACAAAAGTACGCATAACAAAGCAACAAATAGTGTTCGTAACAATGCAACAAGTGGTGGGCATAATAATGCAACGAAACGTGCATAACAATTGGAACGCCCACAAAAAAATACATAAAACCCATCACGAAAGACATGAATTGATACAAGAGAAATCAACTATTTCTATTTATCAAAGTAGTTCTTACAAAAGTATTACATGTTAACAACAAAAGCAAATGCCCTACGGGCTTACAGCTTTCCAAGTTAACACTTGGTTACACACAAGAAGAGTGCTAACTCTATACAAAAGCCCTTGGCTTGATATACATGTAATACAGACAAAATAAATAAAAGAGTCTTCAACTCTCATCCTCATCATCCAAGCTATGTCCTTGGAGGTGGCATGCTACCTGTACCTGAAAATGGTGTCCCATATAGGGTGAGCCAACGCCCAGTAGAGATATGCTAAACACAGTATGAGCAATGACTAAGACATTAGCAATTGATAAATGTTCAATTCCCATAAATCAATTTATAACCCATTTCCACTTCATGACCACTATGTTCATGTTTCGTTTCATTTTCCATTTCTTATCAATTTCACAATTTACATCAACGGCTCAGAACCTGGCCAACCACTTGTATGAGACAGTGACTCATATTAAACATTTCCCATTTTACAATAGATAACATAATAGTTGTATCAACATCTCAACGGATAAGCATACAAGCTGTATCCACTTTTCAACAGATAGGCATATCAGCTATATCAACACTTCCAATGATAAACATATGAGTTGTATCAACACTTCCTTAGATAAGCATATTAGCTATATCAACACTTTTACTGACAAGCATATGAGCTGTATCAGTGGAGTCCATCCCCTATCTCCTCCCAATCAACAACTGGTTTAGAGGTCCATCCCCTATCTTCCCCTAAACCGTGGAGTACATCCCCTATCTCCTCCCACACACACAACGTATATACACATGGGTCATATACACAATCAATCAATACATAACGTTAATGTATTCTATCAACCGGCATACTCAATGACTTAACCAATTGATTAGTTTTAGTTTACCTAATCATCATGCATTGTCTACAACAATCAAAACTACCCTCCACCGGTAGCCCAAGCAATTATTTCTAAACAGAATATAAAAGCTCCAACAGATAAAATATCAATGTTTTCAAAAGTGAGCGATTAATAAATCCAACTCCACCATTTTACAATATAATGAGTCAATTTCATTATTTCTAGCTCAATTCCATATAACCACAATTTTCCCAAATTAATTATACCAATTAATTTATACAACCAATTAGGGTTTTCTACCCCATTTCTAAATATTGACCCAATGGTCTATATATCAACAACCGACAACAATCTCATTATTTTGAAACCCAAATTACACACTTTAGAGTCAAAATAACAAAACCCCCTTTTTACATTTGAAACCCTAAGTCCCAAAATCACCCCACTTCGACACTTTATCAAAAAACCAAAAATCTATGCCAAAGACCATAAGAGTGAGTAGGAATCCCTACCTCAAGAGTTGACACCCAACGAAGAGGAGATGAAAACAAAATGCTCCAAATCACAAGTTTCTTGGATCAAAAGATAGCCCTCGACGATCAACAACTTTTTTGTAAAGGCCAAAGGTGAGGAAATCACTCCTACTAGATCAATACCTAGAGAGAAGGTAGAGCTCTAGAGTGAGAAGCTCAACAATGGTGTTTTTGGAAAAGTAAGAGAGAGAAGAGAAGTGAAAAAGTGATTTCAAAAAGTCAAAACACGGAGCTTTAACCCAGTCGCCCCGCTCGAGCGTGGAAACCCCCGCTTGAGCGTCACTCACAGACTCCCGCTCGAGCGTCAAAAATCCTGCTCGAGCGGCGGATACACACTTCCAGAACTTTACACTGAACCAGGTCCCCGCTCGAGCATCCAACTCCCTGCTCGAGCGTCACACACAAACTCACGCTCGAGCGTCAAAACTTCCGCTCGAGCGTCCAACACTGCAGAAGATATACTGGGAGAGTGATTATCCCGCTAGAGCGCCAGAACCCCCGCTCGAGCGGAGAAGCAACAACAAAGGTCCCGCTCGAGCGCCAAAACCTCCGCTCGAGCGGACAGGCCAAAATCTGAGCAACTAGTTTTGGTTTCTAAGCTCAACCAACCTGTTACAAACCTGTCCAACACAACCCAAGACTCAAATACAAAGAGTAAAGGATGCAAACAAGATATACGCAACAACCAACTCCACGGAACCTAAGTCCAGATGCAACAATTTAAAGAAATGGAAACCGGGATCGCTATAACCTCCCCCCCTTAAAGAATTTCGTCCCCGAAATTAAATGTAAGTTTTCAAAAAAACAAGTGTTCTCCATTCCCAACAATATAACAACATTGTATTAAACATTCCAACCCATTACCGGTCAAACTCGTCTATTTTCAAGAGGCATCTCACATTATGTAAGAACAACATATATTACAAGTGCAGCATTAACATGCATTTCTCTTCCATTTCCAACCATTTCCAACATACAAGGTTCACAATTTCCATATCATATTCAGTTCTCATGATATAACTCCATTTCTATAATATAGCCAACATATGCAATATTATAATCAACTTCCATTTCAAGGCAAGTTCTACAATACTATCATAAACCAAAACATTCATAATGTTTTACAACTTAAGACATTTTTTTAATGCTCTTAAAGTTCATTAATATTACAAAATTCTCAATACATGACTACACATCAATAAACAAGTCCGGATATTTCTCGCGGACTTCCAACTCACGTTCCCAAGTGGCTTCCTCCACTCCGTGATGCTTCCACAAAACCTTTACCAAGGGAATGGTCTTGCCTCGCAAGACTTGATCCCGCCTATCCAAGACCCGAACCGGTCTCTCCTCATACGAGACATCCTCATCTACCTCCAAATCGGTCCAATCCAACACATGGGACGGATCCGGCTCGTATTTCCGAAGCATACTCACATGAAACACGTCATGCACCCCGGATAACTGTGGTGGCAACGCCAAACGATAAGCAACTTCCCCAATCCTCTCAAGGATTTCAAAGGGACCAATAAACCGAGGGGATAACTTCCCACTCTTCCCAAACCTCATCAAACCTCGCCTAGGTGATATCTTCAGAAAGACATGATCACTTATCCCAAACGCCAAAGGCCTCCTCCTACGGTCGGCATAACTCTTTTGGCGACTCTGGGCTGTAGCAAGCCTCCTACGGATAAGCTCAACTTTCTCCGTCGTCTCCCTAACCAATTCCGGGCCCAACAAAGGCGCATCACCCACCTCGGCCCAACAAACTGGAGACCTACACGGTCGGCCATACAAGGCCTCAAACGGTGCCATACCGATACTAGACTGAAAGCTGTTGTTGTAGGCAAACTCCACCAATGGCAAGTGCCTCTCCCACGTCCCACTAAAGTCAAGGACACACCCCCGAAGCATATCCTCAAGGATCTGAATAGTACGCTCGGACTGTCCGTCGGTCTGAGGATGATAAGCCGTACTAAAGGTCAACCTCGTGCCCAAGGCACTCTGCAAACTCTGCCACAACTTAGCAGTAAAACGAGGATCTCTATCTGAGACGATCGTCACTGGGACCCCGTGCAACCTCACTATGTCCCGAATATACAAATCGGCAAGGTGATCTACCGAATCTCTCACGCGCATAGGGATGAAGTGCGCCGACTTAGTCAACCGGTCTACAACCACCCAAATAGCATCACTACCCCGCTGAGTCCTCGGAAGACCTACGACGAAGTCCATAGTGACATGCTCCCACTTCCATTCGGCAATAGGCAAGGGTTGCAACAAACCCGCTAGCCTTTGATGTTCGGCCTTCACTTGCTGACAAGTAAGGCACTTAGAAACGAAAACCGCCACATCCCTCTTCATACCCCTCCACCAAAACTGGCGGCCCAAATCACGATACATCTTGGTGCCTCTCGGATGCACCGCAAGGCGTGAATGATGAAACTCTCGGAGTACTTCCTCTCGGCAAGACTCCGGCACGAACAAACGGTCTCGGTATCTCACACTCTGGTCAGGATACTCAGACAGACCCTTCTCAACCTTCCCACTGGAGATCTTCTCTCGGAGGGAATCTACCTCAAGGTCACCTCTCTATGCCTCTAACACTCTAGTCACAAGGGTAGGCTGCGTAACAACTGAAAACAAGGCCGCAGCCTCAACAGATTCACCCAGAAGCAAATCAAGCTCCCCAAGCGCCCCCAACATCTCCCATTCCCGGATGGCTATACAAGCTACATCACCTATGGATTTCCTGCTAAGGGCATCGGCCACAACATTGGCCTTCCCCGGATGATAGTGCAACTCGAAGTCGTAATCCTCAATAAACTCCATCCACCTCCTCTGCCTCAAGTTCAAGTCTTTCTGTGTAAACATATACTTCAAACTCTTGTGATCCGAGAACACCTCGAATCTCTCGCCATAAAGGTAGTGCCTCCAGATTTTCAAGGCAAAGATCACAGCTACTAGTTCTAGGTCATGTGTAGGGTAGTTCTTCTCGTGTATTTTCAACTGACGTGAGCCATAAGCAACCACTTTCCCCTCTTGCATTAACACACAACCCAAACCCTCTCGTGAGGTATCACAATAAACCGCATAACCCAGCCCTCTCTCCGGAATAATCAAAACCAGAGCAGTGGTCAATCTAACTTTCAGCTCTTGGAACGACTTTTCGCAAGTCTCACTCCACACAAATTTGACCCACTTCCGAGTCAACCTAGTCAACGGCGAAGCTAGCCTGGAGAAATCCTTCACAAACCGGCGGTAATACCCAGCTAATCCCAGAAAACTGCGGATCTCAAACACACTCTTCGGCTGTGCCCAGTCTTGCACTGCCTCTATCTTGGATGTATCAACAAACACCCCTTTCCCAGAAACTACATGGCCTAAGAACTTGACTTCTCCTAGCCAGAATTCACACTTCCCAAACTTGGCATACAGCCTATGGGCTCTAAGCAACTCAAGCACCACTCTCAAGTGTTCCTCGTGCTCCTCCTCAGAAGGTGAATAGATAAATATGTCGTCTACAAAAACGACTACAAAACGATCTAAGAATTCCCAGAAGATCTGGTTCATCAAGTCCATAAAGACTGCCGGTGCATTGGTGAGCCCAAATGGCATCACCAGAAACTCATAATGGCCATACCGCGTACGGAATGCCGTCTTCGGAATATCCTCCTCCCTGACCCTCAACTGGTGGTAACCCGATCTCAAGTCTATCTTAGAGAAACAACGGGAACCCTTCAACTGGTCAAACAAATCATCTATACGGGGCATAGGATACTTATTCTTGACCGTAGCCCGATTCAACTTCCGATAGTCAATACACAATCTCAATGGCACCATCTTTCTTTTTAGCAAAGAGGGCCGGTGCTCCCCACGGCGAAACACTAGGGCGAACAAAGCCCTTATCCTGCAACTCCTGGAGCTGAATCTTCAACTCACTCAACTCGGCTGGGGCAAAACGATGAGGTGCCATAGAAATCGGCGCCGTGCCAGGCACTAAATCAATGGAGAACTCTATCTCACGGTGAGGTGGTAAACCAATGAGATCCTCGGGAAAAACGTCCAAATACTCACAAACCACCCTCGGCAACACAATCTGGGTCTCATCACACTCACCACTCATAAAGCTAGCAAGCAGACCACTAAGCTCACCCCGCCCTCGCGGATCATAACCCGGTGGCAAAACACTACCGACCCCGTCCGCCAAGAAATGGAAACACTCCCCGCTCACGGTACAACAAGTGACCCTCTGGCGGTAGCAATCAATAACTGCCCGGTATGACGATAGCCAGTCCATACCCAAAATAACATCAAAACCCTTCATGGGCATAACAACAAAGGGAAAAGGAAGCCTATGGTCGGCGACCTCTATATCACAACCTCTACATCCGTGTTTCAAAATCAATTCACCCCCAATAGGCGATACAACACATATAGGAGATGCTAATAGTGCGAACTCCAACTCCAATACAGATGCAAATGCAACAGACACAAAAGAATGAGATGCACCCGTATCAATCAAAACACTAGCAACCGAGTTGCAAAACAGAAAGGTACCTCTCACTACTGATGGAACAGGTACCAGGTCCTGCGCGGTAACAGCATACACGCGCCCTGTAGGCCCCTGATCCACCTGCTCACCTCTAGGAGCAAAAGATTGTTGCACTGACTGGGATGAAGAAGCCCCCGGATTGGCCCTCGAGGCCTGCACAGACTGAGCTGGCTGGTAACTCTGCGTCTGCCTAGAACCAGACGCCCCTGAAGTGGCACTCAACTGTGGGCAAAACCTCTTCAGGTGCCCAGGCTGTCCACACTGATAGCAAGACAAAGGCTGGCCCCTGCCCTGACTCTGGCCCTGAGGTCTAGCTGAAGAAGAAGCAGCTCGCTGACCCTCTCCCTTCTGCGGGCACACCGAAGACTTGTGACCCAGCTGGCCACATGTAAAACAAGTCAAGCCTCCCTGACTACCTCTCCCGGAGCCTGCACTCGGCACTGGGAAGGTCGATCTAGCCAAACCGCCCTGAGACTGCTGAGGGTTAAAACCCCTCTATCTCCTGCCATCACTCTGGCCATCTTGGCTCCTCTTGGAGCCTCTATGTTTCTCATCATCCTCCTCCTGCATCATAAGCTCCATATGAGTTGCAGCATCCACCAAACGTCTATACTCCCGGATGAACGACCCTCCAACCCTCAACTTGAGCCCACGCCGCAACTTCCGCTCAAACCCAAAGCAACGGCATTCCTCGGACGCCACCAGTTCAGGTGCAAACCTGGACAGACTGGTAAAAGTAGCCTCAAACTCGGCCACTGACAAACCCTGCTGTTTAAGCTGGCAAAGCTGTTCCCTCAGCTTCTCCCTAGCAGCTGAAGATAAGAACTTCTCCTGGAAGGCATTCACAAAGACCTCCCATGCACCCCCAACACGGCCCTTCTCGTACTTCCACCATTGACCCGCATCTCCCTTCAGTTGGAAGGATGCCAAGGTCACTTTTAGAGCCCCATCCTCGATGCCAAGCATCTCGAATGTCTTCTCCATCTGTTCCAACCACTCGTCAGCCTTAAGTGGCTCTTTTGGATCTCCAATAAATTCGTCCGGGTTAGACTGGAAAAATTCCCTCTTCAAGAAGGAAGGCCCTGCCTCTGCAACCTGATGCTCAGCTCTGAGAATACCCAAAGCTCCCGCTATCTCTCGGGCCAAGGCACCCATAGCCTACTGACCCACTGGCTCGGCCACAAGGCCTGGCCAACTCCCTCCTGCATCGCCGGAATGTCATCCGGTAAAGGCACCTCCTGCCTCCTAGGCCTACCACGCCTACCACCTCGTCCAGACATCCTATTAAAGGTAACAAAGACGTTAGCACATTCATAAATGTGCTGAAACTAAACACCCGCGTCCTAATGCATGGACAACTGTAATTCACTCCACGTAAGCACATAAACACATAAGCACTTACGAATTTTATTCCTGGATAATGACAGTCCCAAGGCGTTATTAGAGTTCCGGTTAGAAACAGCATTGATCAAGTGCTTTTCCAACAAGACTCACAGAAACCCAAGGATCCAAACAATATCCTAGAAATCAAATCCCATACCCAAATAGTCACATAAGCATGTTATCAATTTAAACACATAACACTACATCTAAGTCTCTAACCAAGCGAGACAAACCCATTGTGATACTAATCACTTCCCACGTACCCAAAGTATTCGAACCCGGTACGCTCTGATACCAAGTTGTAGCGCCCATAAAAAAATACATAAAACCCATCACGAAAGACATGAATTGATACAAGAGAAATCAACTATTTCTATTTATCAAAGTAGTTCTTACAAAAGTATTACATGTTAACAACAAAAGCAAATGCCCTACGGGCTTACAGCTTTCCAAGTTAACACTTGGTTACACACAAGAAGAGTGCTAACTTTATACAAAAGAAGCCCTTGGCTTGATATACATGTAATACAGACAAAATAAATAAAAGAGTCTTCAACTCTCATCCTCATTATCCAAGCTATGTCCTTGGAGGTGGCATGCTACCTGTACCTGAAAATGGTGTCCCATATAGGGTAAGCCAACGCCCAGTAGAGATATGCTAAACACAGTATGAGCAATGACTAAGACATTAGCAATTGATAATGTTCAATTCCCATAAATCAATTTATAACCCATTTCCACTTCATGACCACTATGTTCATGTTTCGTTTCATTTTCCATTTCTTATCAATTTCACAATTTACATCAACGGCTCAGAACCTGGCCACCACTTGTATGAGACAGTGACTCATATTAAACATTTCCCATTTTACAATAGATAACATAATAGTTGTATCAACATCTCAACGGATAAGCATACAAGCTGTATCCACTTTTCAACAGATAGGCATATCAGCTATATCAACACTTCCAATGATAAACATATGAGTTGTATCAACACTTCCTTAGATAAGCATATTAGCTATATCAACACTTTTACTGACAAGCATATGAGCTGTATCAGTGGAGTCCATCCCCTATCTCCTCCCAATCAACAACCGGTTTAGAGGTCCATCCCCTATCTTTCCCTAAACCGTGGAGTACATCCCCTATCTCCTCCCCCACACACAACGTATATAAACATGGGTCATATACACAATCAATCAATACATAACGTTAATGTATTCTATCAACCGTCATACTCTATGACGTAACCAATTGATTAGTTTAGTTTGCCTAATCATCATGCATTGTCTACAACAATCAAAACTACCCTCCACCGGTAGCCCAAGCAATTATTTCTAAACAGAATATAAAAGCTCCAACAGATAAAATATCAATATTTTCAAAAGTGAGTGATTAATAAATTCAACTCCACCATTTTACAATATAATGAGTCAATTTCATTATTTCTAGCTCAATTCCATATAACCACAATTTTCCCAAATTAATTATACCAATTAATTTATACAACCAATTAGGGTTTTCTACCCCATTTCCAAATATTGACCCAATGGTCTATATATCAACAACCGACAACAATCTCATTATTTTGAAACCCAAATTACACACTTTAGAGTCAAAATAACAAAACCCCTTTTTTACATGTTGAAACCCTAAGTCCCAAAATCACCGCACTTCGACACTTTATCAAAACAACCAAAAATCTATGCCAAAGACCATAAGAGTGAGTAGGAATCCCTACCTCAAGAGTTGACACCCAACGAAGAAGGAGATGAAAACGAAAATGCTCCAAATCACAAGTTTCTCGGATCAAAAGATAGCCCTCGACGATCAACAACTTTTTTGTAAAGGCCAAAGGTGAGGAAATCACTCCTACTAGATCAATACCTAGAGAGAAGGTAGAGCTCTAAAATGAGAAGCTCAACAATGGTGTTTTTGGAAAAGTAAGAGAGAGAAGAGAAGTGAAAAAGTGATTTCAAAAAGTCAAAACACGGAGCTTTAACCCAGTCGCCCCGCTCAAGCGTGGAAACCCCCGCTTGAGCGTCACTCACAGACTCCCGCTCGAGCGTCAAAAATCCCGCTCGAGCGGCGGATACACACTTCCAGAACTTTACACTGAACCAGGTCCCCGCTCAAGCATCCCACTCCCTGCTCGAGCGTCACACACAAACTCACGCTCGAGCGTCAAAACGTCGGCTCGAGCGTCCAACACTGCAGAAGAAATACTGGGAGAGTGATTATCCCGCTCGAGCGCCAGAACCGCCACTCGAGCGAAGAAGCAACAACAAAGGTCCCGCTCGAGCGGACAGCCCAAAATCTAGGCAACTAGTTTTGGTTTCTAAGCTCAACCAACCTGTTACAAACCTGCCCAACACAACCCAAGACTCAAATACAAAGAGTAAAGGATGCAAACAAGATATACGCAACAACCAACTCCACGGAACCTAAGTCCGGATGCAACAATTTAAAGAAATGGAAACCGAGATCGCTATAACAATGCAACAAGTGGCGGACATAACAATGCAGGAGAGGAAATTGTGACGAAATAACACGTTTGAAGCAAAAAGAAGTACAAGCCTTAAAGAGAGCAATTCAACCGTAACCTCCGATTTACCTCTCGGAGGGGTCACACGTACTCAAAAAGCATACACCTTGCTCTTGACGAGTAAACGATAAGCTACGTATCGAAGACTTGAATTGAAGTTCCTGCAGGGACATTTTTGAGCCGAAAAGTGTACTTTTCTTGTACTTTCTCGAGGGACGGGGACTCTAATCATCACCAAAACACATAGGGAGATCAAAGGGGCCTTGGAAACCACCCAGGAGGGATGGCCGACCACCTAGGAAGTTGGCCGACCAGTTGTTGCCCACTAAAGTGGTCGGCTGACCAGAAAAACTGGCTGGCCGACCAGTTTACAGAATTTCGAGGTAGTTTGGTCTTTTAGCATCGGTTCTTTAAGTACACAACTCCAAATCAGTTTATACGCGTTTTCCAACGCCCCACGCGAAGTTGTTTCGCGAAAACTTTCGATTCTCTTCGTTTTGAACCGATTAAAATTTGTTTTCGGAGCTTCTTTCTTCATTTTCACCACTTAAGGTGCGTTTGTCTCAAAGTTTAGCACCTTTTCCCGGGCGTTGACTTTTGTTGACTTTTTCTCTTCCCGAGAGTTGACTTTTGTTGACTTTTTGCAATTTTGGCTCATTTCGCTCGTTTTTGCATCTTTTTGCAGATTTCTTTAGATGGCTGACGATATTCCGTATGGCGGAGGCTCTCCATATGCAGAGGACGAGCCCGACGTTATACCGTTACCTCCGAGGATACGGCCATTCGACCTAGAGGAGTACGACCCGCAGGAGCACATTCTTCCTCCTAGCACCTTCTATCACTTCACGGACTTCGCGCAGCGGGCACCTGCAGACCTGCTGCTACGGGAGCCGGAGTCCCATCTATCTCATCACGCGCATGAGGTACAAACTACATTTTTACATTTTCTGCGATGTATTTTGCACTTCTTGCACATTTACATACACAACACTTCGCTCATTCTGAACGCACAGCTCATACATAGCATTCTGTTGACCTGGCACGCGACTCATAACACTGCTCAATCTGAACACGCAGTCCATAACACAGTATTCTGTTTAGTTGGCACACAGCTCATAACACTGCTCAATCTGAACACACAGTTCATAACACAACATTCTTTTTTGGTTTGGCACACGGCTCATAACACTGCTCAATCTAAACCCGCAGTTCATAACACAACATTCTTTTTGGTTTGGCACATGGATCATAACACTGCTCAATCTGAACATGCAGTTCATAGCACAACATTCTTTTTGGTTTGGCACACGGCTCATAACACTGCTCAATTTGAACATGCAGTTCATAACACAGCATTCTTTTTGGTTTGGCACACGGCTCATAACACTGCTCAATTTGAACATGCAGTTCATAACACAGCATTCTTTTTGGTTTGGCACACGGCTCATAACACTGCTCAATCTGAACACGCAGTTCATAACACAACATTCTTTTTAGTTTGGCACACAGCTCATAACACTGCTCAATCTGAACACGCAGTTCATAACACAACATTCTGTTTGGTTGGCACACAGCTCATAACACTGCTCAATCTGAACACGCAGTTCATAACACAGTATTCTGTTTCATAACATAGCACACCGCTCAATCTGAACACGCAGTTCATAACACGGTATTCGGTTTATAGCACACTACTCAATCTGAACACGCAGTCCATAACGCAGTACACTTTTCATAACATAGCACACCGCTTAATCTGAACACGCAGTTCATAACACGGTATTCGGTTTATAGCACACTGCTCAATCTGAACACGCAGTCCATAACGCAGTACACTTTTTCATAACATAGCACACTGCTCAATCTGAACACGCAGTTCATAACACGGTATTCGGCTTATAGCACACTGCTCAATTCCATAACGCAATACACTTTTTCATAACATAGCACACCGCTCAATCTGAATACGCAATTCATAACACGATATTCGGTTTATTTTGCACGCAGCTCATACATTTCATTTTGTGCACACAGCTCATATTTTTCATTTTGAACACGCAGCTCATATTTTTCATTTTGAACACATAGCTCATACATTTCACTTTGAACACGCAGTTCATACTTTTCATTCTGAACACACAGCTCATACATTTTACTTTGAACACGCAGCTCATACTTTTCATTCTGAACACACAGCTCATACATTTTACTTTGAACACGCAGCTCATACTTTTCATTGTGAAACTGAATACATATGTTCGTTCTGAATGGTGGTATCTTCCCGTTTCACACGAGGTTATGGGTCTATCCTCGCGAGGGAGTGGTATATGGAGCTCCTGGATGCTGTCCGATAGATCGTGGACAAGGTAGGGTTTGGCCTATTCTGTGTGGGATTGTCACGTCATCCAGCGAGCAGGACCCTCCTGGGCACACTTGTGGAGAGATGGTGGGACACCACCAACTCCTTCCATTTCTCAGCTACTAGGGACATGACAATGACCCCATATGACTTCTCCATGCTGACGGGCCTTGAGATGAGAGGTCAGCCGATCCCATACGACGCAGATATGAGTGAGTGGGAGGCCGCTTGGATTTATCTGCTCGGAGCCCGTCCATCGATCGACAAATCATCAGGCAGGGTCAGGTACACCTGGTTCGCCGAGCAGTACCGAAGGACTATGCCCTAGACCATTGAGGCCATACAGCAGTATGCCTGGGGATTTTTGATGTTCCTCCTTGGGACCACACTATTCTCTGACAGGGGGAACATAGTTGGGCTTTATCTGCTCAGTGCTCTGGTGCACCTATCACAGGTCCGGCGTTTTGATTGGGGTGGCGCTGCTCTCGCTACCCTTTACTGCTACATGAGCGCGACCTCCCGTGAGCGGGGGACTATAGTTGGAGGCTACTGGCGAGCCTGGAAGGTACATTCTGCCCTCTTGATTTACAGTTCTGTTTTTCATTATCTGTACACTGCACACTGCACACATTACAATCTGTACTCTACATTCTACACTCAGCATTCTGCATTTTCTATGTATTCTGTATTCACATTCTGCACTCAGCATTCTGTATTCTCTGTACATTCTATATACTGCACATTGCACACAGCATTCTGTGCTCAGCATTCTGCACTCAGCATTCTGCATTCTGACAACCACTGTCTTGTCTTCCACAGCTATGGGCTTATGCATACTTCCTGACGCTCGCTCCTGAGCTCGAGGGTGAAGCACCTCTGGA
This sequence comes from Camellia japonica, assembly GCA_030407325.1. Classification (NCBI taxonomy): domain Eukaryota; kingdom Viridiplantae; phylum Streptophyta; class Magnoliopsida; order Ericales; family Theaceae; genus Camellia; species Camellia japonica. The sequence goes on from JAPPVO010000315.1 coordinate 20,945, forward strand.
GATCCCTTACTCGCACAGATTTGAGGGTCGGTGCCGGCCTAGGGCCCGGGAGACTTTGCCCTACCTCTGGCAGTTTTCGACACTGTACGGGCGACGGAGGTAATCCAGAACTCTCAGTTCTTCATGTTTTCAACTTTGATTCATCTTGCATATTTATGACATCTAATCATTGTATACATTTGCTACCCGCAGGTCACCTGGAACCATGGATGGCCATGCCAGGGAATCCTCAATTTCTGTTTGCTGGGGCATGGGGTACCTCGCGATACAGGGTTCTGCTTGAGGGACCAATCGGGAGAGCCTGGTTCCTCGGAGAGCGCTTCATATGCCAGACGATGGGCAACTCCAATCAGGACGTCCCCTCATTGCCTCCACCGAAGATGTAGTCTGCAGGGGGTCTCACACCCCCGAAGGCGGAGGACCTTATGTTGGGTATTGACGTGGTCCTCTTCCTGGAGGAGGGGGATTACGCGACATATCGCCATACGTACCTGATGCCTCTGTTGTCAGGTGTTCGTACCCCTAGGAGGAGAGCTGCTGACATGCCTTTCTTGAGTCGTGCCCGAGCTGGAGACATTCCTTCGACCAGCGGGGCCGGCACATCGAGGGGCGGGGCTGGATGGATGCCTTCTACTTGGCAGTGTGCCGGGTGGCCAGATCTTCCGACTGGGCTGACAGGTTGGGAGTATGGGACACCATACCAGATCCCACTAAAGCCTCCGCGGTCGGATCACCGATATGTTAGCGACCCTGACTCACCACCGGTATGCTCCACAGTTTTCACTTATCACTCAGATATTTAGACAATCATTCATTCACTGATGACTTGAACTTGTGTCTACAGCCTCCCAGAGAGTACATTGATGGGTTGCTCGGAGTGGTGGCCTCGCTCGAGGGTATGATCTTACAGAGAGAGACGCTGCTACACTCCTACAGTATCCCGGTATTTTTCAGTCTTCTTGCATTTATCATACTTCTGATGACATACAAAACTGAACATTTCACCATACTGATTCACTGCATGTGTAGAGCACATCTGTCACACCACATTCACATACTATATCTGCATGCACTCATTCTATGCATCATTCTTGCATCTGATATACATACTCTAGCTGATGTATCCAAACTATCTTTTCAGGTCGCACCTATACTGCCCGGGCCATCCAAGCCTTCTTGAGCAGCTAGGAGAAGAGCATCGACCCGCGACCGAGGTGGGCGTAGAGCACCTGCTAGATATGATGACGAGGAGTCTAGCGAGGAGGAGGAGTCGGCACATCCACAATCAGAGACATCTGCAGGCAGGGATAATGACTCTGGTTCTGGTTCCGAGGACGGAGGCGACACCAAGGAGGTTTCCAAGGACGGTGACTCCGATTCAGATGATGGTGCCAGTGCCGGTGGTGCAGAGGTTGCTCAGCCGAAGAGAGTGAAAAGGGCCTCTCGGTCTTGAGCTTGTTAGCACTGATGAAGATGTTCTTGCTTTATATTTCTTTTTACATGTAGTTGTAGCACATTGTACAACTTAGGAAGTTTTATTTTCTTCAAAACTTGTACTCTTTTGTAAAATGTTTGTAAAAAGAAGCTATGATGGAATGAAAATGGCTTTTTGTTCAAAAAGTGTTGTACTGTATTCTAAGCATCACATTGCACCATTTTGCACAAAAATGAAATTGAATAGAATTTTGAACATCGTGTATTGCCAAGTCAGGTAGTGAACCGACACAACGAACTAAACAACTCAACTCAAAAACATTTCGTTAAATGAATTAACAACTTGATAAACAAATAAGCAACAACTCGATAAACAAATGAGAAACAACTCGATAAACAAATGAGCTACAACTCGATAAGCAAATGAGCAACAACTCGATAAGCAACTGCATTTTAGACAAACAAAGCAACGGAACACATCCGAAAGAGAGGTAAATTCGAACCTTCAGCACTCTCAGCACACGGGGAAGTTAGAGACTCACTCCTGGAGGCAAGAAACAGGTGTAAACCACTTTCATGCTCATGGCCGACCACCAAAAGGGGCTAGCCAACCAGTTTTTTGGCCTGGAGACCATAAAAGTGGCTGGCCGACCAGAAAAACTGGCTGGGTGACCAGAAAAAGTGGTCGGCCGACCAGTTAGCCTGGGGACCTCCAGTTTTCTGACACTTGTCCTTCAAACAGTGCCTTATCCTCCATAAAGGTTCCAGCTTTGTGACTCTCTCATTCTAACTCAGTTTTGCACCAAAATGGAGGCCTTCTTCATCCAAAATCTCACAAATTGGGATGGCTCGGAAAAGGTGAATTTCCGGGGCTTTGGCATAAATGCACTATTCACGCTGAGTCGCACCCCGCTGCGTTTTCCGTTCCTTCATGCCACAGCAAGGTTTTGGAACCCAGTAACACGAATCTTTAGCTTTGGCGGACAAGAGGTATGTCCCACATTTGAAGACTTCTAAGCTTTAATGGAATCCGAGTGCGAGGAAGAAATTTTGCCGCAATTCCGCTTTGGCCACATCCAAGCCTTAGGACGGATGTGCGGGCTAACTATGCATGACGCTCGGTCTTTGATCCGCGATGGAGAATTGGACATTCCCAGCTTGGTTCACCGGTTTTCTGATGCCGGTGACCGCGGAGATCATCACTGGCAGAGTTTTCGGCGACATGCGCTTTGCTTGTGCATGTTATCTCATTTTTTCTTTGCCTCAGGCTCCGGAGGGTCTAGCATCTGTTTGATCGAGATCGCCGAGGGCTTGAGAGAAGGCAAGAGCTGCATCGCCATGACACTAGCCGAGACATTGATGGGTTTAGATGCTTTCAATCGCCAAGAGACGACCAGATTCGTGGGGAGTCCACTACTATTGCAGGTAATGTTTCCCACCCTATCTCACATAAATTGCTCACATCACTCAACCCTCAGGCTCAGTTTTTCTCTCAAAACCTATTCCTTACTTTTCTCTCCACGTACACCTCTCTATTCTTTAGTCTCTCATTTTTCATCCTTCCCCAGATATGGTTGATGGACAAGTTGAAGGTTGTGGACTCATGCCCAGCATACTCAGCTCATGGCTATTTCTTCTGGCGACGTCTAGTCGATGCTCTTGACGAGGGTTAGTGGTGCGAATGGATGTGCAATCTATCCGCTACCAGCATTGCTTGGCGCTGTCCTTGGCTCAATCTACCGGCGATGAGCTACAGCATGTCTCGGTAGACCGGGATTTAGTTGATTGGCCTGACACACTGCGTGTTCTACTTTCCTTTCCGATTCCGGCGTCAGTTTGGCCATGATTAGACTTGTCCGGAAGAAGGAATGGAATACCCTGCTGCATTTCCAGTCCGAGGCGCACAGCTAGCTCGGTATGCCACAGCCTGGAGGATTAGAGAGCTTCTGGCCCCCGCTCCCACTTTCAGTTGCACCCTTTCTGATGAGTGCACAGCTTGGCTTAATGAGGAGGCACAGATTGGGCCCACTTTGATATCAGAGGCTTCGACCAGCTCTGGGAGGGGGCGCAGGAACACCTAACTTATCTATGCCCCAAATTTATTGCTTTATCAGTACTTTCAAGTTTGTAATAAAAAGCAACTTCAATTTGTATTCAAGAGTAGTAGAACTCTATGTTGAAATCAATGAAATTGAAGGTTGTGGGTACTGAAAATTTTCTGTTTGGTCCAAAAATGGTCTAAGTTGTAAAAAGATTAATTTGAGCAAAATCAACTTTTATTAAAACTTTTCAAAACCATTTTCGATATGAATCAGAACTGGACACGCTTGAGATCTGTCACTGAGATGCACTGTGAAACCCCGAGCTTTTTGAAGGCAGTATGTAGTTGAATTTCGGGGACGAAATTGTTTTAAGGGGGATAGGTTGTGAAGCCCCTGAAAAATGTATTCGCTTTAAAAAAAATAATGTTTAAATTATTGCTTAAAGCCCCTCAGTTACTAGAATTATTTCGAATCTTGTCAATTAGCATTGTTTTTTTTATCGAAACAGGAATATCCTAACTTGACCATTCATTTCCAACTAGTGGTCCATTAAATTTTCCAAATAATGGTCCATTCAATTCCAACTAATGGTCCATTCAATTTTCCAAATAATGGTTCAATCAATTCCAACTAGTGTTCAATCATTTTCCAACTAGTGTCCATTCATTTTCCAACTAGTGATTCATTCATTTTCCAACTAGTGGGCTGTAATGACAAGTAAATTCTAACTTGTCCTTTTAATTCCAACTAGTGGGATTTTATGCCATGTTACACCAAGTTTGCCTATAAATTGAGCTCACCTCTCAACTTGTTTCTATGTTTCTTCCCATATCTCTCTCCATTTGTTATATAGATTTTGAGTTTAGATTAAGAATGTTTAAAGTGAGAGTAAGCATTTTCATAAAGGAGGAAAGTTGTAGATTTTGTGAAACCTTACCTACCTTATGGCTTAGAATTTGGAGATCCATAAAGAAATATCGAGATTTGAGCATTGGCAACGGAGGAGATTGGTTTGAGGTAATTTCGGTGGTATACAATATGCTTCCTCTAAATCTCTTTACAAAGAGTTTATGTTAATTACTTTCCATTTGTAATCCTCTTGATTATTGTGATCATTTGATAAATCCTGTGAATCATTGTCTGTTGACACGTTTGAGTACTCTGGTCATTTGATAAATTCTATGAAGTTGTTCTGTGTAGTTAATGTTGATTTGTCTGGCTAAATGATGTGGAAATGCTCCGTACATGGATCGAGTAGACCTTGCCAATAGCTTGGACCAATAGCCCAGATAAGTGTTTGTGCTTGGGTGAGGTGGGTGAGGCGGGTGAGGCCGGTCATTGGTCATGTACCGAGTAGGACCGGGTATTTGGTTCTGGATAAATTATCATATGTCGAGTTGACTTGTTTGTGCAATTTGGTAAATTGTTTGATTATTGAATCTAATCGGTTGTGTAATTGCTGGATCTCTGTTAATTTATTTTCTGTCTGATTCTTGTTATTCCTGTTGTATTGTATACTTCCCGAATTAATTTATTTTTCAGGCGTGGAGCAAATTTAGTGGCGGTTGGAGTTGAAGCATCTAAAGAGATTGTTTGAGTTGGAGATTCTTTTAGTCCACAACTATATATTATTTTTGGAGATTTGTATAATTTAGGTTTTGGAGACATTTGAGTTAATTATTTGTGGAAATGATTTGTATATTTGGGATTATGAGTTATCTGTGATTATAAATTTGAGGTTGATTTGATTTATTAACGAGGTTGATTTGATTTATTAACGACCCGGAAGTCGGGGCGTTACATGCACAACCCCGGATCTCCAGCAACTGGAAAGTTGCCTCTAGTCTGAATAGCACTGCACTGGAGATCACAACCGAGCTCTGGAATGCAGAATAGACACAGACGACCAAACATGATCAGATGGACGAAGTTGATCGGGGAAGTGTTTATGGCTGGACTTCAGAATGAAGTTGCCTACGTATCCCAAAGATGGGAATCAAGCCTTACGTAGTTCGGCTTGGGTTCACTCATGTATTAACACTCTCCTTTTGCGCTCTAACTTTTGCCAAGGCTGCCCTTTGCGGTTTTCAACCTTGCGAGCTCAGTTTTTATAATTTCAAATTTTTCATGCTCTAACTTTTGCCTAGGTCGCCCTTTCAGGTTTTCGGCCTAGCGAGCCACTCAGGGATAATATTTCTTCAACTTGTCCATGTTGATCGGCTGGGAGAACTCTAGGCCATCTAGATCCATCAGAACGACTGCTCCACTCGACCAGATAGACTTGATGATGTAAGGACCAGTCCAATTAGGTCTGAACTTGCCCCTAGGGTCGTGGATGGGAGCTTGGTTGTCTTTGAGCACTAAATCCCCTTCCTTCAAATTCCTGGACTTAACCTTCTTGTTGAAAGCCCTGGCAATTCTTCGTTGATAACCTTGAACATGGTACAGTGCTTTCAGCCTCCTCTCGTCAAAGAGCATGAGTTCTTCGAACCTGCTTTGCTGCCAATCTACTTCAGCTATCTGACACTCAGCCAATACCCGTAATGACGGAACCTAAACTTCGATAGGCAGAACGACCTCCATCCCATACACCAATGAATACGGAGTCGCCCCAGTAGAAGTTCGAATTGAAGTCCGGTAGCCCCACAGAGCAAATGGCAGCTTATCTGGCCAGTCCCGGTAGGTTTCCACCATCTTCTGCAGAATGCGCTTGATGTTCTTGTTAGCGGCCTCAATTGCTCCATTGGTTTGCGGCCGATATGTGGATGACTTATGAAAAGCCACGTTATACTTGTCCAACAAGTTGATCACCTCCTTCTTGAAGTGGGAGCCATTATCGAAATAATCTCGTTCAGGACCCCGTAGCGACAGATGATGTTGTTCGTGATGAACTTGGCGACATGCGAAGCCTTCAACACCGCATAAGGCTGGGCCTCAACGCACTTCGTGAAATAGTCTATCGCTACCAAAATGTACTCATGTCCATTAGACCCCTTCGGAGTGACAGCCCCAATCACATCAATCCCCCAGACTGAAAACGGCCACGGCGAAGTCATGTTGTACAGCTTCAACGGCGGAATGTTCATGCGATTTGCATGGATCTGACATTTATGGCATCGCCGACAAAGCCAATACAATCCTCCTCCATAATGGACCAGTAATAACCTTGTCTAAGGATCTTCCAGGCTAGCATCACCCCGTTCATGTGCGCTCCGCACTCTCCTCCATGGATGGCCTCCATCAGGCACTTCGATTCTTCAGTATCAACACACAGCTTATGCATCCCCAGATGACCTCTCTTGTACAGTTTACCCTCAAAGACGATGAACTGAGCAGCCATTCTTCGAATTGCCCTATTGTCTTTGGCATTTACCCCTGGTGGATATGCTTCCTTTTCCAAGAAGTTCCAGACATCGTAATACCAGGGATGTTCATCTTGTACCTCATCTATGGCAGTAATTAGCTCATAGGCCGGCACCAATTTCTATTCGATTATGATCGGACGCATCCGGACTCCGAAAGGGATGTCTATCATAGAAGATAGAGTTGCTAATGAATCAGCGAACCTGTTGTTCTCTCTTAACAGATGAGTGAAATTCAGTTTCTCAAACAGAGGAATCAGAACGTCCAAGGCTTGGTGATAGATTTTCATCTTTTCTTCTTTAACTTTCCAATCTCCTTTAGCTTGAGATACAACAAGGTTCGAGTCCCCGATGACGTCCAACCGTTTTGCCCCTAGTTCTAGGGCGGCTTCTAAACCGGCAATACATGCCTCATATTCTGCCTCATTGTTCAATACTTTGAACCGGAGTTTGAATGCCAGAGGTATGTGGGAATTGTCGAGTGCTATTAGCAACACCCCTATCCCATACCTATATTGGTTTGACGCTCCGTCAAAGTACATTGTCCAGGTTTCGTCTTCGACGTGCAGAATGGCCTCGTCTGGGAATAGGTACTCAACTGCTTCATCCCCTTCAACTGGGTGATCGGCTAGGAACTCCGCTACCGCTCTCCCTTTCACTGACTTGCGCATCACATACTTCAGATCAAATTCAGAAAGCAAAAGCAACCAACGGGCTAGCCTACCCGTAAGTGCCGGTTTCTCGAAGAGATATTTGATAGGATCCAATCTCGAAACCAGTATTACAGAGTGAGCTAACAGGTAGTGCCGCAGCTTCCTGGTAGCCCATACCAAGGCCAGACAAGCCTTCTCCAGCGGGGTGTAGCGGGTCTCGTAATCCAGCATTTTCTTGCTCAGATAGTAGATAGCCTTCTCCACTTTGTCCTCAGACTCCTGTGCGAGCATGCAGCCCATTGTAGTTTCAGTTACTGAAAGGTACAGAATCAACGGTTTCCCCGGCTCAGGCGGTGACAACACAGGTGGGTTCTGTAAATATTGTTTGATCTGCTCGAAAGCTGCTTGGCATCGGCCGTCCCATTGGAATTTCTTTCCTTTCTTCAGAAGACCAAAGAGTGGTTCACAAGTCAAGGTTAATTTTGTGATAAACTGTCTTATGAATTGCACTTTACCCAGAAAGCCTCGCACCTCCTTTTTAGTCCTTGGTGGTGGCATTTCTAAGATGGCCTTGATTTTCGAAGGATCGACTTCGATACCTCTCTATGTGATCAAGAACCCCAACATTTTTCCTGCTGTAACGCCAAATGTACACTTCTGAGGATTCAGCTGCAGCCTATACTCTCTAATCCGTTCAAAGAATTTTTGCAAGGCGGTGTAGTGGCCCTCTCTTTCCTTGGACTTGACAATCATGCATCCACGTACACCTCAACCTCCTTATGGATCATGTCGTGCAATATTGTGGTCGCAGCCCGTTGATACGTAGCCCCAGCATTCT
>JAPPVO010000316.1:0-32937 GCA_030407325.1 Camellia japonica
AAGAAAAGAAAAAAAAAATCAAAAAAATCAAAAAAGCCCCCAAACGACGTCGTTTTGGGGGCTGCTGGGAACGGCTGCTGGGTTACGCGGCCGAGAATCCGGACTCCATCCTCCACACCGTGAGTTCATCCTGCACCGACATCAAGCTACAGCACCACCATAAGTTCCAGGTCAGTTTGTTGTCTCTGTTTCTCTTTCTCTACCCCTCTTTCTTTCTCTTCAGGTCTCTGGGTTTCTCATTCTCTACCCGAAATCTGTCTTCGGACGTGTTTGCGTAAATGGAATTCATGATTAAAATGAGATTAAAGTCATTCCATTCGTTACTTCTAACATCTCTAAAATTTCTCTACTTTAAAGGGTTCTATGAATAACTTGAATGATTTTAATTTGGGGAAAAAATAAAGAAAATAGAATGATTAACATGTTCTGTATTCTGATTATGATATTCATATTCTACCCAACATAATCATTGAAGTGAATGAATTGTTAGTGATTCTACACACAGTAAAGTCTCATGCTTCTGATTATGGGTTTGCTAGGTGTTTGATAAAATGCCACAATGGCTAGTTTAGGGTAGAAAAATCTGATCAAATTCAATCAAACAGAATAAAAAACCACAAAACAATTCAGAATAAAAAAAACCAATTCAAACAAAATAACCACAATAACACACCAAATGATCAAATTCAATCAAATCATTAAAAATCTGTGAAAGCTAGCGTCAAATTGTAACTCACCTCATCGAATTGCTTCCCACAAGCCTCCCGATTCCCACAACCAAGAATCACACAAACAAAGCCCATGATTCCCAGTACACATGACCTTACAAGCCTACACAACATTCTTCAGAAGAATTGAACTTGAATTCAGAACCCTAACACATGGCGTTGCGTGATTCATTTGATTGTTAATGTTTGGGTACTGGGTGGATTTAATTCTTCAAGTGAGTAAAGTTTGATACATATAGTATAATTTTTATTATATATGTACACCAGTTTAGTACTTTTTGTGTAGTGTTTGTTTATTGATTGAGACCCACATATTATTTACTTTTCATACTTAATCAATTTTCTTCAAGAGTTGAAAGATTGGATTTTTCTAGGAAAGTTTTATTTTGTTTGATTTAGTTAATATTTTCTTTCATTAACTTGTTCTTCTCTTGTCTTGAGCATCTCTGTACCTGTGAGTGTTTGTGTTTTAGAAGGTTAAAATTGACTTGAGTTCTTAATTAATGTTCTAATCATATTAGTTCAGTTACCAATGATGATGTGCAAAATTTACAATGAGTAAAAATATTTTTCTATGCTAGAGATTCTTCCATTTCCTTGAGATCAATCTGTGGCTTTTGTTGATGTATATCATCAAAAATATAATAAACAATTGACAAACTTAAAATCAAGTTCTAAGTTTTTCTTTTTTCTTTTTTCTTTTTCCTTTTTTTTTTTTTTTTGGTTGTTGGTGGATGTGAACTTGCCTATTACTAATTTTGATGCAATTATTACAAATGAATATAACTTCACTGTTACATATTTAGAGTTAACGATGAATCGAAAACATCAGTGTCTTGTTGTTTATTTTACTTTTTTATTTTTAAAAGCAATTTTTGTTAGTTATTATTTCCATGTATAGTCTTTATCATTGCGAACGGATAGTTCTCTTATCATTACTTTAAAGTTTCAAAATTTGATGCAGAAGACATAAGCTACAACTTACAAAATTTATTTCGATCTTGGACAATAAAGTGCCATATCTTTTATTACTTCAATCTTATCTTCACTCTTAATTTTATTTGAATTGAGTAGTATTCATTATTTTGACAACTATGTGGACAATATTGTGAGATTTTATTTCATGAGAGGCCTAAAATTTGGTTTACAGATTCATTGATTCTTGTTTCTTTTCTTTGCTTTCTTGAATTGTATTTCAGGATAGTTTGGATGGAGAACTAGAGGTTTTGTTTGATCCGAATGGACTTAGCGAGGGTGGAACAGTTTCAATGAGAATTTGTGCTATTAGCCAAGATGCCAAGTACTTGGCATATGGACTTAGCTCAAGTGGAAGTGATTGGATCACTATCAAAGTTATGCAGGTCGAAAATAAGACAATCGAGCTTGATACTGTGTTGTGGGTGAGTACTAAAACATTCATCAATCTTTTAATATGAATTGAAAAAGACCATCGATAGAAAATATATTGTATAGTTTGAAAAAAAAAATCTTTTTATTATTATTATTTATTTCTGTCTATATATATGCATATCTTATTTGGTAAAAAGTGCGTTTTTTATTTTTGTCCATTTTGTTGCAAGTTAAGTTTTTATGTGCTAGTTGGACCCATGATAGCAAAGGTTTTTTCTATGGCCGATACCCAGCTCCCAAGTAAATAAAACAACAACCATGGCTTGTAATATTCACTTAGACATTTTGTAGTTTTAATTCTGTAGCTAATATATGAAGAAATGTGAGTAGATGATGAGTTTGGGGTATGGCCCTTTCTTTTTTTATTATTATTTTTTTCCCTTTTTGGTGATATTTTGAAAATTAAAATGTAGCAGTAACTCTGTCATAAGATGTGCACAACCAATCTCAAAAGAAATTGAAGGCATGGATTAATAATAATAAACAACTCCACAGAGGTCTCAGCACCCCCTTCTGTTGGCCGCTGTTGTTGATTGGTGACATCCTCCTCTTAGAGCATCTTGTTGACAGCAGAAATCCACAGAGGCCAAAATCACCCATATAGCAGTCATTGCCAAGGTGTCAAATTGAAATCCTCTTAGTATGATGCCTGACAGGTTATTGTAGCTAACATTCAATACTTCGAGAAACCTAAGGGAAGTTAATTTTGGAGGGATTACACTAGACAACTGGTTACTGGATAGATCCAAAGGCTCTACATTCACCATAGGTTTTTAAAATTGCAAGAATATGACCAGTAAGAAGGTTATTTGACAAGTTAAGTACAATGATGCCTTTCAAATTGCCAATTTGGGTTGGAATAGCACTGGCAATTTTGCCTTTGAAGATAGAATTCACAAAATAAAAAATATTAGGGGAATTGTGAATCTGTATCATAGTAATGATGGTAATTTTTTTGGTCTTTGTTTGTAGGGAGAGTGAAAATTTGGATGCTGGGACTGAGACTAGTGCCAACTTGAACCATGAGGTGTACTATCATTTCTTGGGTACTAATCAATCTGTAGATATTTTATGTTGGAGAGATACTAAAAATCCAAAGCACAAATTTTGCAATTGTGTAATAGATGATGGAAAGGTAACAAGTTTTCTACCTGTATTACCTTGCAGTTTGTATAGTTCAGTAGGAAGCACTTCACTGCTTCTACTTAACATTTTTTTGCTGCTGCTTTTGTCCTACTAGTGTGAAATGCTTAAAGACCAGAAATGAGTGGTAGTCTCAGTGCATTTCTTTTGGCCTTGTGCATGTATAAGTCCGTCTATTTACGAATCCCACTCTACCCCTATAGAAAATCATTGGTAAAGTGATTTACCCTATTTGTTGGATTTATTTTCAATTTGTTTTTTGAAATTGTTTAAGGGGCGAATTACACTAACGGTCTATAGTTTGGGTCTTGTGTCACTTTGATCCCTTACTTTTCAATTGTAATACATTTGACCCTAAATTTTGAATCTTGTTCCAAATGAGGACAATTGAAGATACCATTGCTCAATTTCAATGGCAAAATTGTCAATTTGATAAAATATAAACTAATTTGACAAAAATAAATGTCAAAAAAATATTTTTAAATTTTAAAAAATTATTTCTACCCACTAAAGTTAAATGTAAAATTGATAAATCTTTTAGGGGATTTTTATTGATAAATCCTATTTAGGAGTGTTCTAACCCAATAAGTCTATGAAGAAAATTTATAACCCACTTAGTCCCATGTACTTTTATTTCATAAGGTCATTTTTCTTGATTTACACTATTTTCTTAGACTCTTATACCCTTATATTTAATGTTGATATATATTATACACACAAAATTAAACATGGTTCTTTATTGATTGTCATTATGTCTTGGTAGTTCCCATGCATCAGGATGTTGATTGTCATTATATTCACATTAATTTGGAATGAAATTTTGTTATTGTGTTGTTAATTGGTATTATTTTGTCATATGACCCTTGTTAAAATACACACTAACCAAAGTAGAGACAAAACTATGTGTTTATTTTTTGTGTATTTTTGCAAGGCAGCGTTGGAGTTGCTCTAAGTTAATGATGTGATTAATAGGAGCTTGCTATGTATAAAGGAACTTTTGGTTGTTAAGCTAGACTAATTGTGTATACAATTTGTATTGACATGGATAGAGAGGTCTATACAATGTAATTGATAATATGTTAATGTTTTTCTTGTTTATTTTCTTTGTAGATTGGTTTTTGATGACATTTGGAAGCATACTTGCAAATCAAGATCAAGTGTTAATTTTTTTTTTTATTTTTTTTGTTGGGGGGGGGGGAGAGGGGGACTCCACGTTAGTTCATTTTTGGGATTTGCTTTGATAGTTTTTTGTTATACTTAATGGATTATTATTAAATTTGTTTGATGGATATATTTCGATTTATAATATAAATTGTTTAGTGAATTTTTTGTGGAGTGGTGTATAATAGCTAGTAGATTTCTTACTACATTTAAAAGGCTACTGGAATATGAGCAGGGATATTTGTGTGAAATAATAATTTAAATTGAAATATAAAATATTGAACAAGTTTAGTGACGAATTTTTTTCGTCATTTGTACTTGTTATTATGTCAAAGTGATTATTCGTCTCTAATAAAATTTTTTGTGACAAAATTTATTGCAGCTGATATATGAAAGTTTTCATTGGTTTTGTTATTTGGTGACTAAAAATTTCGTCATGTATATATATTTTTGTCACGAAATATATTTTGTCACCCATGTATGGCTTTTGGAGACGAACAATTTTGTCAACTTTACATCTTACTGTGACGAAATTATTTTGTCATCAATGATCAACATGTGTGACAAATTTATTCGTCAACTAAAGTTATAAAAATGGTACTGAATAACTATTTGGTGATGAAAATGAGGATTTTTTGTGACAAAATGTTATTTTATTGGTGACAAAAATTTTCATCACTGAAGTAATTTCATTGGTGACAAAATTATTTTTCCTCACGGTGCTTTTTAGTGACAAACATTCAATGATAAAACCGGTGAGGAAAATATTTCCTCACAAATATCTATAGTGACAAAATTAGCTCTTTGGAGACAAAAAAAAAATTTCATTCAAGACCCAACTTGTTGTATTGTGTCAAAGGTTGCTCAGGACAACATTATAGAGAAAATGGTCGCTAACCATCAAAAAGCATTGGACCTCATCGAGAAGCTACAAATTGAGAACCAGAATCCACAGGTAGCAAATGACATGAAAGACAAAATCATCTTGGAGCTGGAAACAGTAATATCAAACCAGAAGGAGAATCCAACAGCTCAAAGTGAGTTGTCCTCTATCAAACTTACAATTGATAATAAGAATTCTGAGATAGAAAGGCAAAGCAACTCCATAATTGACATCCAAATTGAGAAGACTATACTCCAACTTGAGAAAACTATGCTAGAAGATAAAATTGATGATGATGCAGTACATGTTGTCACATAATAGATAAACCAGGAGACTATGGATATGGAACTGAAGCAAAATTTGAAGAAGAAGACCCAAAAAACTCCGACATCTTTTGGTGAAGCGCATCAAAATCAAAAAAAGAAAAGAATTGAAGTTGCTTGATTTTGAATATCAAGACAAAAAGGGTGACAAATAGAAAAGAAAGTTGGAAAATTTGGAACAAAATGACAGTGAGAAGCAATGTGAAGTTGTAGATCCAGATTTTAAAGCCTATTTGCACAAGCTTCGAGACTTTAAGCATCCTAAGCATAATAAGTTTAGGTTGACCAACAAATATGAGGTTTGGAAGATCATATCTGAACAAGACAAGCAAAAGCTAACGAATATGCATAAAAATGGAGGTTACGGGTAAGCATATTTCAAACGACTTCTATGTCTTTACATACCATCCTTGTCTTATTATATCAAAATTCTAAATGTATGTTAACTGTTTGGCGAGGAACCACCAAGGAGACTTATGTTTTCTATGACGATCTTGAGTCAATAATACAAGACAAATCCATAACAAACAATGTATAATGTTTTGTATATTGTGCATTAAAGGTTATATATATTGACATTCGCATCATAATCACATTAACATTAAATATATACAGGTCATAGATGCATATGCGGAAATTTTAAGAGGTAAGCAGGAATCAATGATGACAGATTTACAACAATTTGACATATCATTCTTTTTCAACAGCTTGTGTTTGGTATAATTTGTTATTTTATTTTTTTTTATCCTGAATTAAAAACAAGTTTGATCCCTTATTTATAAAACTCATTACTTACAAAGTGCTGTTAATGTTTACAGAGCATGATTAAACATGAAAACGCAGAACTACAAACCAAATTCATTGATCCTCACATCAAACATGCAAATCAGTACCGATATCTGTACTTTCCACTCCACTTTAAGTATCATTGGACCATAGTAGTGAGCGACATGGATGATGGAGTGTAGAAGCACTACAATTCAATGAGGCCCAGAGATGGTTTTGAAGATATACACCTAGCTCAAGCAAGCATAGTGATAATTTCAATATTTCATTTTATAATATGAAAAAATGTGCATGTTGAGTTACACATCAACGCAATTAAAATATTATCTATTCTACACATCTAATTATATTCACACTCACAGAAAACATATATCTAATCACATATTCAGAAATTGCTTTATACATCGGATATGGCAGATACATTAACACCCTCAGACTATGTCAAGCCATTGCAATCAGTTGTTGCATGCCCTCAACAAGATCCAAGTTCGTGAGTATTTACAATTAATGCTCTCATTGACATAGCACCTACAACCAATGTGAACATAAGAATGTATTGATTCTTTTTTTTTTTTCCCTGTAGTCTTAATTGCGGAGTTGCACTTTGCTACATAATGAGGCAACATGCCCATCATGAACCGATTGAACATGTGCTGGACAAGGAAGCTTGGTTTGCTATGAGAGCTGTGTTAGTCGAAGCATTCCTGAATGATCCTGAAAGAACGAATCATGGAATTTTTGTTGTTGACACCAAAGAGGATACATCTGAGAACTAAACTTCATATTTTCACATCCCACCATTTTCTTTTGATGTATTGATGACACAATGTTAACATCAGGTTTTGTCTAAGTACAATATGTTTTGTATATGATATACCAGTCACTAACATGTGAACTTGGGTATGGTTAGTTAGTAAACAATGATTCCACAAAGTTGTTAATATGAATAGTTGTATACATTTTGTCTACCAAGAAATGCAGTTTTAATATGAATATTCTTTCTTGGTCTTATTCGTGGTGTATAAGTATTGTTAGTCATTATATGTGTTTGTTAAGTACAACACAATGTGAAAGTTACATATTGGGGATATATGTAACTTTTCTACATTTTATTTTGCAAAAAATCAAAACAAACTATTTCAAACAAACAAAGAAAATGTAAAGAAATTACAAAATTACAAATTCCATAGAACAAATCACATTTTTATTGACAAATTGTATCAAAATATGAAAATTCACATTAAGAAGCTTGCACCAACAAGTACACTAACACATGAACTACTAAATTATTTACTAATGCAAATGTATGTAACATTCACAACAATATGTTATTTATCTAAAACAAATTGTGCATTATAAATATTCACAAGTCAACATAATATTCACAACGATATCCAACACATGAACCAATAGAACTCTATATTTGATCTTTACACAACTTTAATTGTAACTGCCCATCTTTTTACATAGACCACGCCTCAAATCTGTTAAAAAACATATATCATATTCCACCCATCAACACATATTGTGTATATAACAAGATAACATTATATTTTGCTAAAATTGATAAACAAACTATTTCATAAATAAACAAAATGAAAAAAAAAAAAACTACAAAATGACAAATTGCATAGAATGAATGAATAATTTCTTATTGAAAAATTGTATCGAAATACAAAACAAGTACACCAACGCATTAACTAATAAAATGTGTATCCAATGCAAATGTATGTAACGTTCACAATGGTATCTTATTTATCTAAAACAAAAAAAACATTGTAAATGTTCAAAACTGAATGTGAATTCACAATGTTCACCAACACATCAACCAATATAACTCTGTATTGGCTCTTTACACGACTTTCGATTGTGCCTGCCCATCTTTCCACATCTGCCACACCTGATTTGACTTACTTTTTCCCCTCGAGATGGTATTCTACTCTTTCTCAGCTTACCAGCTGGCCGTTTTACAATTGGAGGTAATATGATGAAATCGCTAGAGAAAAAAGCTGGTTTCTGCACAAATGCTATTGGGAAAATAGCCGCTGCATATGCTTCCCGATAATTCTCTATATGAAAACATTTTTCAACACAATCATTAAGATTATATGCACTCCTTTGGATAGCCGCAACATCATGTTCACAAGGAAATACATTTACTTGCCACCGATAGCAAGAACAAACACGACGTCCAATATCAACTATGACTGATGGAAATGAATGCACCTTGAGCACATCATCATTAGCTTTACTCACATTCCATGACCTACTAGTATTGAATGAATCTTGGAGGTTAGTCTCAAAGGTAGGGCACATAATTCCATTCCACTTGTTTACAATCTCCCTCCGCTCTGACATTTGACACATTATTTAAGTCCGGACAGTATCAACCAATTTTGTTATTGGAAGATTTCGTACTTCTTTGATCCAATTGTTGAATAATTCAACAACATTGGATGGCATCTCACCATATCGATGTCCCCTAACACCAAGTAACAAAAATTGTCACATTTAACACCATATGTGACATTTCACATTGTTAAAAATATAAATAATGTATATATAACCATCATTATATTCCATGAAACACACAATTTTACACACTTTACCTAAAGTAAGCATTTGCCCAATGTTCAGGTTTCAACCCTGACAAAAAGTTATATGCTCGTTGCTTCCCCCCACTCTTCAACTCTTCTAGTAATGCATGAAAACCCGTCACAGTAGATTCATATGCACAATTACCCAACTTCCCTATTAAGTGTTCCTTGAAACCATTCTTCATACCCTTCAACTTGTCCCTAAAATTATTCTTTAGGTGTTGTAAACACCATCCATGATATGCTGATGGGAATGCCTTTGGCATTGCTTCCAAAAGCCCTAGATTAAGATCAAATACAAATGTCATGCATCTATCATCAACAATTACTTTTGATAGTTCATATAGAAACCATGACCAATTCGATTCACTCTCCGAATCAACAATTGCAAAGGCTACTGGAAACAATCCTAAAAATAAAACCAATGTTAATAGTCACAACTAAAACACAAAAAGTAAACAATTGTAAAACCTTGGTTACCGTCTTTAACTGTCGCTGCAAGCAACTGCCCTTTGTATCTCTTTTTTAGAAATGTTCCATCAATAAAAAGCAAAGGGCGACAATATTTGAAGCCATTGATACACGCAACGAATGCTATAAAAAACCTTTTAAACTGACTAGTCTTCAAATCATAGTCAATATTGATATGACTTCCCGGATTATAACGCTTAACAGCATCACCGTATCATCTCAATTGGTCAAACGATGTTAAGTAATCACCATGCATGGCCTCTCTCGCTTTCTCAACACATGCTACAAGGTAGCTGATATCAAGTCCATAGTTTGCCTTGAAAGTATATGTCACATCAGTGGGGCGCGTTAGTGGTCTGTCCCTAACACGTTCACATACAACATTTGACACCAAATCAGGGCTGAGCCTTGAATTTTTTGAAGTACGAACATCAGCATCACAACTATGTATCTTAGTCCATCTCTTAAGGTAGAAAAATTGGTTTACTCTTTGGACTCTACAGTGCATAGACCATAAACATCCTCTATTATCTCTATGTGGGCATACAGCAGTAATTTGTTCTGAATTGTTCTTCAAATATTTGAATTTAAACCCACATTGCATTGTATATTTGCATAAACAGTATGAAACTCAAATGCACCTCTTGTAAAACATTGACCAACATCCATAATACCATTTGCCCAAACTGAAGACAACAAAACCTTCTCACTATGTGCACAATATCTACAAAGCGAATTTGTTTGATCCTCATGTTCGATGCATGGCTTTTTTAAACTACTATCTCTATTAATACCCAATTTTTGCTTAACAATAACATCAATTCGTTCAACTCCAATTGATTTACCAAGCAATAACATGTTTTATAATTTCTCATTGTTATCCAAGTGAAAATTCTTATACCCCGGCAGTCGGTAAAACATAGTAATTGAATCAGCAGACAAATCACACCATTTGTTGCACACACATTTCACTAACTGGTCAAAGGAAAATGATTATAGCACATTTATCACAAACATGTTTGACCTATAGCAGAACAACAGCAACATGAAAAAATCCATTTGTCTCGTATCACACTGCAAAATCATCAATAGTACATAAAATAATTTAAATATTCAATCATATTTATATGTGTGAAGATTTGCTAACATAGTGAAATGTATAAGGATTTTTAAATAGTTCAAATATTCACATCATACAAAAAAAACTCTACCTTCTCAACAAATAATCATAAGCTCTATATTTATCATCATACACACTACATACAACAAATTCTAAGCCCATAACATACATTCATACATGCAATTTCAATTATACAACACATATACTGATAATGTGAACTTCCAGTTCACTAAATGCTCAACAACAGCTTGTTCCAACTATATCATGACTTTTTAAATAGTTCAAATATTCACATCAAAAAAAAAAAAAAACTACCTCATCAACAAACAATCATAAACCCTATGTTTATCATCATACACACCACATACAACAAATTCTAAGCTCACAGTATACACACATACATACAATTTTAATTATAAAATTCATACACTGATAGCGTGAACTTCCAGTTCACTAAATGCTTAACAATAGCTTGTTCAAACACTGATACAACAAAATTTCATCATTCAAAATTTCACATGAACACAATAATTTCATCACAACAATGAATCAATCACTAATCGCATGATATAAACATCACCGTAATCAATTGATGATAAACGATGAAGAACGACGAAGAACAATGAAGAATAGAACAAATCACAACAGCAATCTCAAACAAAACTAACCTTCTCTAGATATCGATTGAAAACTAGACAAAACGCAAATCGCAAATCGAAATCGCGCAAAACCTGGAGCTTCAGTAATCGCAAAATCGCGCCCAATCTATAGCTTCAACAACTAACAAATCGCAAATGGCAAAGAGAAATCAGAAATTGCAAAAAATCCGGAATCCAAACGAGATCACGAACTTTGCAAATGTGATATTCAAACAAGCTATATATATAAGGGTAAAATGGTAATATATATATATATATATATATAAATGAAAATAGGAACTCCGGGTCTAAAAGTGTAAACTTTAGGATTTAGTAAAATAAAAATAAAAAAATGGACTGATTGGTATAGAAGAATCTGAAATAGGATTTTTCGGTAATTTTCCCTTTATAGTTATATTACAAATTTAAAAGGTAAGAAATTGCATTACTATCTCTTAACATTTTGACAGCTTGTAATTAATAAAATCTTAAGAGTCAATCCACAAGTATGTACAATTATCATCTTACATTATATATCCATCTTGAAGAACTATAGATGTGCGTCATTGTAGGCTTTGTACTCCATGAAGTATTGTAAAGCAAATTAAGACAAATAAAACAAACTTATTTGAAGCTAAAACAAAAGCATAGAATGAGAATGGGTTATTCTTCTTTTAGTAGCTCTTTGATGGTTTCTCTTTCACTAGTATTTTTTCTTCTATTCATTAGTCTCTCAACTGCTTCAAGGCCAAGCATGAAATCAACAACTGATTGGATCACTGAAATTTGCTCCAAAACTCAAAATCCTTCACTTTGTTTGCAGACTTTACATCGCTCTTCCGGTGGAGACCGTAAAGCCCTCGGCCAAATCTCGATCAACATAACACAAACCAACGCTAAACAGATTTCCAACCTCATTACCTCCCTTTCCAAACAAGCAACTGACCCTAAACTAAGAAATATACTCTCTATGTGTGCTGAAAACTATAAAGATGCCATTAACAACCTTAATCAAGCTAAAAATGCGATGAACTCTGGTGACTTTGATGGCATGAATGCTAAAGCCTCAGCTGCAGAGACTAATTCAAGTATTTGTGAAGATGGCTTTCAAAGAACACCTAAACCATTCCAGCTTCAACAAGCAAATAAGAAGGTGTCAGAGCTTTTGTAGTATCGTTTTGGCCATCAGTGTCTCTTTGAAGTCTAGACCAAAATAGTTTTATCATCTTCTTATGTGAAATTTAGGCTACAAAAAATAAAATCTCATAATTTCTTATTGAGACAAATAAAAATGCTACTTTAATATTGCATAATATTATAAACCTTAAAATCAAATCAAGTTGATCGGAGTGGTACACTCCACTTGTATTATTTGTATTAAAAGAAAGAGAGGAAAATTATCAATAAATTATGTTTAGCTTTTAAAATTACAAGTGAGTCCTATTAATTTTCCAGGTGGACAATTAAATATTATTTTTGATAATTTATTTACAAAAAATTCAATTCTTTATAATGGTTTTTTTTCTCCAAATTTACCCTTCACATCAAAATATTAATAACAATTTTATTTATTTATTTATTTATTTATTTTTATAAACAAGAGAGTTCTATTAAATAGGCATAAGATTCATCGTTTCTGTTATACTTTGAAAAATTTATGAATTTTTCATTGCATTATTGGACATTAAATTTAGTACTTCCATCTAAATTGGAGATTAAGTTTAACAATTTTGCGACACTTGTCAATTTTTTAAGATATACACCTAGACAAAGTTAATAAAAATTAAGATGAAATGACTAAATTAAAATTAGACTTAACCCATGTAACTCGATTCTGGCTTGAAATTTTTTAGGGTGTGTTTGGTAACGTTTACGTTTTCAGTTTATATATATAAAAATTTTATAAACTGATTTTTGTTTATTTTTTGTTATTTTTAGAAAAATATAAACTACAAACGCGTTTGGTAATTGACAAAATGTTTAAAAAAATTTTAAAAATATAAAAAATAGTGAGAAATGGCAAGTGGTGGCAAGTGACGGCGGAAGACGGTGGTGGAAAGTGGTGATGGTGGGTGGTGGGTAGCGGGTGGTGGTGGTGGTGGTAGGTGGGTGGTGATGGTGGGTGGTGGGTGGGTGACGGTGGCGGGTGCAGGTGGTAGCGAGTGGGTGGTGGTGGGGTGGCGGCGGTGGTGGGTGTGGTGGTAGGTGAGTGGTGGGTGGTAGATGGCGGGTGGTGGTGGCGGGTGGTGGTGGTGGTGGGTGACGGTGACGTTGGCGGGTGGTAGCGAGTGGGTGGTGGTGGTGGTGGTGGTGGCGGGTGGTGGTGGCAGGTGGGTGGCGGATGGGTGGTGGGTGGTGATGGTGAATGGATGGGTAACGGTGGCGGGTGGTGGGTGATAGCGAGTAGGTGGTAGTGGTGGTGGTGATGGCAGGTGGGTGGCGGATGGCGAATAGTGGTGGGTGGTGGTAGGTAGTGATGGTGGGTGGTGACGGGTGGCGGGTGGTGGATGGTTGCGAATGGTGGTGGTAGTGGTGGTGGAGCGGGTGTGGGTGGTGGTGGCAAGTGGGTGGCGGATGGCGGGTGGTAGGTAGTAGCAAGTGGGTGGTGGTGGTGGTGGTGGTGGTGGGTGGTGGTGGTAGGTGGTGTGGTGGGTGATGTGGTGGTGGTGTGATGGGGCGGGTGGGTGGAAGGTGGCTGGTGGTAGTGAGTGGCTGGTGGTGGCAGATGGTGGTGGCAGGTGAGTGGTGAATGGTGGTGGCAAGTAGGTGGCGGGTGGTGGCGGCAGGCGGTGGATGGTAGTAGCGTGGTGGGTGGTGGCGGGTGGATGGCAGGTGGATGGTGGGTGATGGTGGTGGTGGTGGTGTTGGTAGCGGCGAGGGGTGGGTGTGTTGGCGAGTGAGTGGCAGGTGGGTGGTGGGTGGCAGGTGGGTGGTGGCCGGGTGTGGGGTGGGTGGTGGTGGAAGGTGGTGGTGGGGTGGGTGGTGGGTTGGTGGTGGCGGAAGACGGTGGTGGAAAATGGTGGTGGTAGTGGCTAGTGTTGGGTGGTAAAAAAAAAAAACTTAAAACTCAAAACGGAAACAATTTTTTTGTGTTTTCATTTTTTGGCCAATTTATAAACTGAGACCACTGATTTATAAATCAAAAATTTTACTAAACAAGTTTTTATTTGAGTTTTTAAAATTTTTATAAATATAAACAGAAAACTAAAAACGTAAGTGTTACCAAACGGCACATTAAGGATTGAGCAACATGTTTTTATTTTGGTGAGGACTTGGGCATAAATTCAACAATTTGAATTAAATTATGTGGGCTTAGACAGAGACACCAAATAATCCGATCAATTCAAAATCCAAATTGTATAGACAAATATATAAACTATAAATTATTGTGTGACCATAACTTTTTTTTTTTTTTTTTTTTAATAAGAAAGAATAAGTTTCACAAACCATCACTTTTAATGGAAAAAATAACATTTCTTTCTATTGATTTTAACAAGTCACTTTTTAGCTATTTAAGCTAAAAACGCTTTTTGCTGTTGATGGTAATTTGTTTAATTGACAATTGAAAAAAAAAAAAAAATTAATAGGATCTACCATATTTCATAATTGCTAAAAAAATCATACATTTTTCTAACCTTTTTTTGTCTTTAATAAAAAATAATTTAATTTATATGAAAAGTTTTTACTGTTCAATTCCTTCTAGTATAGAAAGATCTAAAAAAAAATTAATTAAAATTTAAAAATAAAATAATAAAAACACTGTTAATAGCTATTAATAATTTGAACATGTGTATTTAAAACAAATAAATAAATAAAATAGTAGAAATTTTAAATTTAAAAACGTGATTTTGAAAAGCTTGTCATATTGGACATTTGGAAGGAGTACAATTAGAAACCTAAAAAGGATTTCCTTTTAGAAATTTGAAAATGATTTTCTTATTAGTCAATATTAAAATAAAAGAAGAAAAAATGAAAGAACTAATGGTGTTTTAAAATGGATTGAAACTTTTAATTACCTCACAATGTTTTGTAATTATATATAGTATAGAAATATAGATAGTATATATTTATGTTTTTAGCTCATAAGGTGGGGCTTGATTACTAAATATACTAAAAATATAATTGTCATGAGGAATTATAAGTCAAAATAAGTTTGCAAAAAAGATAAAATAGCGATAATTTAATGACATGTGTACATATTTATTTTGAAAATTGAAATCTTATTTAGTAATATTTGGAAGAAAAAATTATATATGTTTTATAAGTGGGGAATGATTAATAAATATATATTTTTCATAAGGTAGGGAATGATTAATAAATATACTCTAGAAAAATAAGTAAATTTAATTTTTAAAAAAAAAATAAAATAAGAAGAAGAAGACAAAACAATGGTAATTCATGACTTCTGTTTTATTTTTTTTTTTATTTTTTTTTTTATAAATAAAATTAAAATATGAGTTATTATGTATTTATACTATTATAAATAGAATGAGTGTTGCTAATAACCCTTCATTTCTTTGGCCCTCAACTTTCTAAAATTGCTTCCCAATTATATTTCTTTGGACCCCAGGGTCCCCTACATATATAAGGGGGCCCCTACATATTCCCAACTTTACCCCCTTTTTCATTGCACTCCCTTCTGTTACTTTGGCATCCCTTTTTCCTCGTCATTTTCCTACTCCAACCACCCCTTCTCCATCTAAGCCGCCATCTATTGAACAATTTTCTATGTAAAATAAATCAATTAAAACAAATCAAATAAATAAATTACGTACCAAATTTATTTTACCGAACCAAATAAATAATTAAAAGATCAATTCGAGTGTGTAACACTTTATCTTTAAGACAGATTCGCCCTGCTACGGTGCTTACGGTTAAGTGGCGTCTATCTCCTAGGATACAATGATCTTCACAAATTGTAGTAGCACTCCAAAACAATTTGTACGGTGAACCAAACCTGTGTTTTGTACCCTCAAAGTATTCCCTAAAATTAATATGAGGAATATATGCAACAGAGCAAAAATTGGACAGTAAGAAGATGAATTTTTCAGTCAATATTTTGACCCCAAGACTGCTAGAAATGACAGATATTTATAGGCAAAAAGACAAACCCAAACAGGTTTGATTTTGAAGATGAACATATGCAAAAAACTAGACAGATTTAGTTTGAAATTCAAACAGATTCGGTGGCAGTTTCAACAGATAACTGCACAGCAGTTTGAATCTATTCTAGGCAGTTTTGAACCTGTCTGGCAAATTTGAATTTGTCCGAGTTCCAACAGATTTGAAAAACTGTTTAAACAGTTTGATTTGTTTGGAAAATTGGACTGGCAGAAGTAACAAATGGACAGAAAAAAATTAAATTCAAATTTGGCACAAAATTTGAATTAATTTCGTTAAGAATTTTGAAAAAAGTTCAAATAAATTTTCTACAAAAAATTAACATTAGAACCGACCTGACCCACAACCCACACCCGTGCCCGGTACGGCTCAGCTGGCCGGTCGACGGACAGCGGCGACGGCGCGCGCGCGTGTGTGGTGGTTTGGGTAAAGGTTCACATTGTCCATAACTCCTCCCTCCTACAAACTTGGGATGCCCCTTGGGGCTCAATCCAAGTTAGTACACTAAGAGCTTATATACTCATAAAAGCTCTCTTAAAGTTTCAATGCGGGACAACCCATTTTAAGGAAACCCATATTTAATTCTTTAATTGTCTATTCCACGAACCCGAAAATGACGTCAACTTTTCATTCACTCATAAATGGTTTTGACGAACCGTCTTCACCGTGTGACTTGCCATGTGATAAGGAACACGTCACCTCTTTGGACCCACCCCAAAAGACGTTTTGGATCCACTCAATTTTGGGCTCAAAGTTGGCCCAAAATAAGCCTATAAAAACCATTATTTCCAACAATCCCTCACATGAATGGAATTTGACGGAGAGAAAATGCAACAATATGATCTAATTACAGAGAGTACAAAAATTGGAAATATTCTACAAATGATAGGTAGCTTTTGGCTTTGAATCTTCCCTTGTGAGACACTATCGGATTTACTAACTAACCAGTGAACATGATGTCTTAAACTGTTCAGTCATTTGTGTAAACCAAGACAATAGAACTCACACATCATATCCCCAAACGCAGTTTAGTTCTCACTATTGTGTTCATTTTGGCCCTGAACAACCTGGTCTTTCATGAGTGCTCTAGAGAATTGTAACCCTTCACAAATCTCATAAAACCGGCCCAGTTCACACTCACATAGGTGATTTTTATGAAGAGTATCCTGCCATACTCCAGTAGGTTTACTTAGATATAAGAATCATTAAAAGTATTACTTAACCTAAAACGCTGCTGACATCACTATTGCATCATAGAAATGGATAGGAGTTTGACTCCCTAGTGATTTTTCTGAGTTATACACAACTCGGTTGTTCCTTTGAACCTAGATTTTGAGATCTCCAGTCAATTAGGTTGGGTTGCCGCTGTGGTAACTCTTATTTAATAGGCTTAAGTCCCATTCCCCTCGATGAATTCTCAACTAGCTCTCTTGCTAACCCTTTGGTTAGTGGATCCGCTATGTTGTCTTTAGACTTCACATATTCAATGGAAATAATTCCATTATAGAATAGTTGTCTCATGGTAGGGGTGAGCAACGGATATACCGATCCGCCAAAACCGACCGAACCGAACCGATCTGCTGCATTTTGGATAGATGCGTGGTGATGAGCGGACGGTTGCGGATTGATTTTCTCCAATCCGCCAATCTGGCGGACGGATGGCGGATTTGAGATTCCTTTGGCCGCAACCGAATCGCCAAACCGCGAACGCCCCTAGTAATTTATAAGACTTTGTGTTTTCAATTTGTTTAAATATTCTGTTTGTGTTTTCAATTAAAAAAGAGTTTAAATATTCTGTTGAAAAAAGTTTTCAACTTGAATATCTTTTTTGAATTGAAAAAAATAAACGTATTATTTATCTATATTTTTTGGTTTTTAAATCTATCTCTAAAAATAATAAATAGAAAATATGATATATGCTGGTTAGTTTTTGTTTTCAAAAACAGATATAGATGTAACAATACAGAGACGTACAATCTCTACTACTGCTATGTTCATGGTTTTGATGGTTTGAATTGTTTTTATATTTTAAGAACCACAGATTGTAATACTTTATGTAGATGAGGCATGCTATGATTGTAGTATGTGGATGAGGCATCCAGTGATTGTGATATTCTAAAGTTTCAAACTTTCTTACTTTGGATGAGGCATGCAGTGATTGTAATATTTTTTTAAGTAATTGACTATAATACTTTCTTCTTTCTTTTTTTTTGAGGAAGTGCACAAGTTGAATTATGTTGAAAATTTATAAAATTTTAAACCGCCAATCTGCCAATCCGCTCAATCCACATCCGCCTGATTGGCGGACGGATGCGGATTGATTTTCTCTAATCCGCCAATCTGGCGGACGGATGGCGGATTGGAGGTTCCATGGCCACAACCGACCCACGCCCACCCCTATCTCATGGTGTTATTGAGACGATGAATGTGTCGGGACTTTCCGTTATACATATGACTTTGTGCTCTACCTATTGCGGATTGACTATCACAATGTATACATATAGCAGGCACCAGTTTTGGCCACATTGGAATATCTTCAAGGAAGTGGCGAAGCTATTCTGCTTCTTCCCCAGCTTTGTCTAAAGTTATGAATTCTGATTCCATAGTAGACCTAGCAATGTAAGTCTGTTTGGAAGATTTCCAAGATACAACCACACCACCAAGAGTAAAGACATACCCACTGGTGGACTTTGAGTCTCTAGTATCCGATATCCAATTTGCATCACAGTATCCTTCAAGTACTGCTAGATATCTAGTATAATTAATCCCAATGTTACGAGTACATCTGAGGTATCTTAGAACCCTTATAATTGCTTTCCAGTGTTCTACTCCTAGATTACACGTATATCTACTTAATTTACTTATTGCATAAGCTATATCTATAGCGATCCCGATTTTTTCCTGTCATTTATTTTATTCCGAACTCGAGTTTAGTGGTTGTATATTGTTTCCATCCTTTAATTCCTTGCATTTGAGTTTTGGGATGTGTTGGGCGAGTTTGGAACAGGTTGGTTGTGTGTTGAAACAAATGGTCGCTGTCCAGAATTTGGCTTTGTCACTCGAGCGAGACTGTTTGCGCGCGAGCGAACCTTGAGTATTTGCTTCTTCACTCGAGCGAAGGTTCTTGCGCTCGAGCGAGCTTTCTGTGGTGTGTCTCTTTGCTCGAGTGAGAATTCTTGCGTTCGAGCGTGCGTTTGCGTCTCTGTGAAGACCTATAGGTTGATATTCTTCGCTCGAGTGAGATTTCTTGCGCTCGAGTGAGCCCTGTGTTTTGTGTTCCTTCACTCAGCGAGAACTCTTGCACTCGAGCGTGCGTCTGCGTGAGTGGTAGACCTGAAGCTTCGCATTGTTCACTCGAGCGACGTTTCTTGTGCTCGAGCGAGGTATTTGTTGTGTCTGGTCGCTCGAGCGAGCCTCGCATATATCAGATCGCAGTACTTTTTCATCTCCTTTTTCACTCCAAACCCTAGATCTGACTCTCTCTCTCTCTCTACACACTCTTCTCTCTATAAATACACTTGATCTAGAGTGTCTCCACCCTACTTCCTTTGTAAAAAGAGTAGAGCATCACGTGGGCTATCCTTTGATCCGAAAGAACTTGGATTTGGAGCATCTTGGGTTTCTCTCTTCATCTCCTTTGAGTTTCTCCATTTGAGGTAGGGATAATCTACTTATTTCTATGAGCTTTAACATAAATATTAGTCATTTTGTATAAATGGTGAGATTTGAAAATTTTAGAAAGTTAG
This sequence comes from Camellia japonica, assembly GCA_030407325.1. NCBI lineage: Eukaryota > Viridiplantae > Streptophyta > Magnoliopsida > Ericales > Theaceae > Camellia > Camellia japonica. Next base: position 20,128 of record JAPPVO010000316.1, read on the forward strand.
GGTTTGAAATTTGAAATGTTTGAAAGAGGGGTTTCTTAGTTTTGGGCTCCATTGTGAAGGTGAGGTCTTGAAACGGGGTTATTTGTGTATAATTGATGAAATTGAGCCTTAGGGTTCATATTTGAGGAATGGGGAAAAATGCCCTAATTGGGATAAAATAAATTATTTGTCAAAATAATGGAATTAATTGTGGAAATATGTGATTGGGTTGGAAATGATGAAATTTGGAGAAAATGTAATTAAATGGTGTAGTTGGATAGATAAATCACTCACCTGTGAAAAAGTTGATAATTTATATATTGATGAATTTATTTATCTATTTAGAAATAACTGTTTTGGGCTATTGGTGGAGGATATCCATGATTGTTGTAGAACTGCATGATTATTAGGTAAACTGAAACTAATCAATTGGATTATGTCATTGAATATGACAGTTGGATTAACGCATTGAATATGTGCTTTAATTGGTCATTGTATATGACAACGTGTTTAAATACATTGCATATGTACTTTTGTTTAGGAGAAGATAGGGGATGTACTCCATTGTTTGGAAGGAGATAGGAGATGGACTCCATTGATAGTTAAGTTGGCCGGAGTGTCCAGGGTGAAAGTCCCAAAACTTATATATATCTGAATGATGTTGATGATTGAAGTATTGATAATATGAGTTGTAGTCTCATTGTAAATTGATTTGGATAAATAAATGGAAGTGGATTGAAATACGGTTGTAAATGTTGATTGGTTATGGAAAGGATGTATGTTGGTTTACATGTGTTAAACATTTATCGGATGCTAATGTTTTAGTTATTTCTCATATTGTGTTTAGCATATCTCTACTGGGCTTTGGCTCACCTTACTTGGGACACCATTTTCAGGTACAGGTGACATGCCGCCTCAAGGTCTTGGCTTGGGAGGTTTAGGAATTGAAGGCTCCGTTTTGTTATTTTGTTTTGGTGATTACATGTAAATTCAAGCTGAGGGCTTTATATGTAAAGAGTTAGCACTCTTTTTTTGTTGTAACCAAGTTATTACTTGGAAAGATGTAAGCCCGTAGGGCATTTTATTAATTTGTAAACATTTGGAACTTATATGAAATACCCTTTTGTGATATTAACTCTGATGAATGGAAATGTGATTTATCTATCATGTATATAGAACTGTTAAATGGTGGGATTATGTATTTTTTTGAGGGCGTTACAACTTGTTATTAGAGCGTACCGGGTTTGAATACTTTGGGTACGTGGGAAGTGGTTAGTACCACAATGGGTTTGTCTCGCTTGTTAGAGCCTTATGTATAATGTTATGTGCTTATATGATAACATGTTTATATGACTATATGGGTATGGGATTTATTTTCTAGGATGTAGATCAGGTCTATGGATTTCTAGGAGTCCTGTTGGAAAGGCACTTGATCACTGCCGTTTCTAACTGGAAATCTAGTAATGCCACGGGACGGTCATTATCCGAAAATGAAATTCGTAAGTGCTTATGTGATCATGTGCTTATGTGGAGTGAATTACAGTTGTCCATCATTTTAGGACGTGAGTAAAATAGCTTCAGCACATTTGTGAATGTGCTAATCCTTTTGTTACCTTTATTAGGATGTCAGGATGAGGTCGTGGTGGTAGGCGTGGTTGGCCTAGGAGGCAGGAGATGCCTATACCGGATGATTTTGGCGTAGGAGGAAGGGATTGGTCAGGCCAACGTGGCCAAGCCAGTAGGTCAACAGGACGTGGACGCCTTAGCCGTGAAATGACAGGAGCATTGAGGGAATCCAAGGACATTCTCAGGGCTGAGAATCAAGTCCAGGCCCAAGTAGCTGAGACATGGCCATCTTTTCTGAAGAGGGAGTTCTTCTTGTCGAATCCGACGAGTTTTTGAGTGACCCTAAGAGCCACTAAAGGCTGATGAGTGGTTAGAACAGATGACGAAGATGTTTGAGATGCTCGGCATCGAAGATGGAGGTTTGCAAGTGACCTTGGCATCCTTCCAGTTGAAGGGAGACGCGGGTCAGTGGTGGAAGTATGTGCGGGGGCGCATTGGAGTGACTTGGGAGGCATTTGTTGAAGCTTTCCAGGACAAGTATTTGCCGGCTACAATGAGGGAAAAGTTGAGGGATCAGTTTTCTCAGCTTAAGTAGTTGAATACACCAGTGGCAGAGTTTGAGGCCACCTTTACTAGCCTATCTAGGTTTGCACCTGAGTTAGTGGCGACTGAGGAACGCCGCTGTCTGGAGTTCGAGAAGAGGTTGAGGACCAGACTCATGTTCAGAGTTACTGGGTCCATGATTAGAGATTATGGGCGCCTTGTGGAGGCTGCTGCCCATCTTGAGACCATTATGTATGCAGAGGAGAAAAGGATGAGGGGTTCCAGGAGGAGTCAGGATGGCCAAGGGGACGGTAAAAGGAAAAGGGGTTCTAACCCTCAGCAGTCCTAGTGAGTGCATTCGAGATTTACCTTTTCGGTACCGAGTTCGGGTTCTGGGAGAGGCGGTCAGAGAGATATCACTTGTTACAAATATGGTCAGCTAGGCCACAAGTCTCCAGCTTGCCCGTAGAGGGAAGGAAGGCAACGAGAAGCTTCATCTTCGGCTCGTTCTTAGGGCCAGAGTCAGGGCAAAGGCCAGCCGCTCACTTGTTATCAGTGTGGGCAGGGGGGGCACCTGAAAACATTTTGCCCACAGTTGAGTGGCACATCTGGTGCGTCTGGTTCGAGACAGACACAGAGTTATCAGCCAGCTCAGTCAGTTCGGGCCTCGAGGGCCAATTAGGAAGCCTCTTCGGCTCAGTCTGTGCAGCAGTCTTATGCTTCGAGAGGTGAACAGGTAGACCAAAGACCTACAGGGCGCATGTATACTGTTACGCGCCAGATCTTGTACAAGCTCCATCTGTTGTGAGAGGTACCTTTTTGTTTTGCAACTCGTTACTAATGTGTTAATTGATATGGGTGCATCCCATTCGTTTATATCTTCTGCATTTGCATCTGTTTTGGGGTTGGAGTTGGCGCAGTTAGCATCTCCTATTTGTGTTGTGTCAACTATTGGGGGTGAGGTGGTTCTGAAGCAGGGGTGTCGGGGCTGTGATATAGAGGTCGCCGATCGTCGGCTTCCATTTTCCTTTGTATTGATGGATATGTCTGGGTTTGATGTGATTTTGGGTATGGACTGGTTATCGTCATACCGGCTATTATATATTGTTACGCCAGAGGGTTACTGTATGTACCTTGAGTGGCGATTTCCATTTCTTGGGAGATCGGGTTGGTAGGGTTTTACCACCGGTGTATGATTCGCGAGGGTAGAGTGAGCTTAAGTGTCTTCTCGCTAGCTGTATGAGTAGTGAGTGTGATGAGACTCGAACTGAGTTGCCAAGAGTGGTTTGTGAGTACCCGGACGTCCTTCCCGAGGACCTTGTTAGTTTACCGCCCCATCGAGAGATCGAGTTCTCTATTGACTTAGTACCTGGCACAGCACTAATTTCTATGGCACCGTATCGTTTTGCCCCAGCCGAGTTAAGTGAGTTGAAGGTTCAGCTCCAGGAACTGTTAAATAAGGGTTTTATTCACCCTAGTACTTCGCCTTGGGGAGCACCGGCCCTCTTTGCTAAGAAGAAAGATGGGGCTCTGAGACTTTGCATTGATTACTGAAAGTTGAATCGGGTTACAGTTAAGAATAAGTATCCTATGTCTCGTATTGATGATTTGTTTGATCAGTTGAAGGGATCTCGTGGTTTCTCTAAGATAGACTTGAGATCGGGTTACCATCAATTGAGAGTTAGGGAGGAAAATATCCCGAAGACGACATTCCGTATGCGGTATGGCCACTATGAGTTTCTGGTGATGCCTTTTGGGCTTACCAATGCACCGGCTGTGTTCATGGACTTGATGAACCGGATTTTTTGAGAGTTCTTAGACCGCTTCATAGTTGTCTTTGTGGACGACATTCTAATTTATTCACCTTCTGAGGAAGAGCACGAGGAATACTTGGAGTGGTACTGGAATTGCTTAGAGCCCATAAGCCGTATGCTAAGTTTGGGAAGTGTGAGTTCTGGCTAAGAGAGGTTAAGTTCTTAGGCCATATGGTATCTGGGGAAGGGATGACTGTAGATTCATCCAAGATAGAGGCAGTAAGATTGGGCATAACCTAAGAATGTCTTTGAGATCTGTAGTTTCTTGGGGTTGGCCGGTATTACCGACGGTTTGTGAAAGATTTCTCCAAGCTAGCTTCGCCTTTGACTAGATTGACGCGGAAAGGGGTCAAGTTTGTGTGGAGTAAGACTTGTGAAAAGTCGTTCCAAAAGCTTAAAGTTAGACTCACCACCGCTCCAGTATTGATTATTCCGGAGAGGGGTTTGGGTTATGCAGTATATTGTGATGTCTCACGAGAGGGTTTGGGTTACGTATTAATGTAAGAGAGGAAAGTAGTAGCCTATGGCTCGCGGCAGTTGAAAACACACGAGAGGAACTACCCTACTCACGGCTTAGAGTTAGCAGCTGTGATTTCGCCTTGAAGATTTGGAGGCACTATCTGTATGGTGAGAGATTTGAGGTGTTCTCGGATCATTAGAGTCTAAAATATCTGTTTACACAGAAGGACTTGAATTTGAGGCAGAGAAGGTGGATGGAGTTCATAGAAGATTATGACTTTAAGTTGCATTATCATCCGAGAAAGGCCAATGTTGTGGCCGATGCCCTAAGTAGGAAGTCCATTAGTGATGTAGCTTGTATCGCTATCTGAGAATGGAAGATATTGGGTGTTCTTGGCGAGTTTGACTTGCATCTGAGCGACTCTGTTGAATTTGCAGCTTTGTTTTCTATAGTTGCACAACCAACGCTTGTGAATCGAGTGTTAGAAGCACAGAAGGGTGACTTCGAGGTAGAATCCCTTCGGGAGAAGATCTCCAGTGGGAAGGTAGAGAAGGGTTTGACTATGTACCCCGACCTGAGTGTGAGGTACCGAGACCACTTATTTGTGCTGGAGTCTTGCCGAGAGGAAGTACTCCGAGAGTTTCACCATTCACGCCTTGTGGTGCATCTGGGAGGCACAAAGATGTATCACGATCTGAGTCGCCAGTTTTGGTGGAGGGGTATGAAGAAGGATGTGGCGGTGTATATGTCAAAGTGCCTTACTTGTCAGCAAGTGAAGGCCGAGCATCAGAGGCCAGCGGGTTTGTTACAACCCTTACCTATAGCCAAGTGGAAATGGGAGCATGTCACGATGGACTTTGTTGTGGGTCTTCCGAAGACTCAACGAGGTAGTGATGCCATATGGGTGGTAGTGGACCGGTTGACTAAGTCGGCGCACTTCATTCCTATGCGTGTGACAGATTTGGTAGATCACCTTGCCGACTTGTATATTCGGGACATAGTGAGGTTGCACGGGTCCCAGTGTCGATCGTCTCAGATAGAGATCCGCGTTTTACTGCTAGGTTGTGGCAGAGTTTGCAGAGTGCCTTGGGCACTAGATTGACTTTTAGCACAGCTTACCATTCTCAAATTGACGGGCAGTCCGAGCGCACTATTCAGATCCTTCAGGATATGCTTCGAGGCTGTGTCCTTGACTTTAAAGGGTTGTGGGAGAGACACTTACCCTTCGTAGAATTTACCTATAACAACAGTTTCCAATCGAGTATTGGCATGACACCGTTTGAGGCCTTGTATGGCCGACCGTGTAGATCTCTAGTGTCTTGGGCCGAGGTGGGCGATGCACCTTTGTTGGGCCCGGAGTTAGTGCGGGAGATGACGGAGAAAGTGGCACTTATTCATAAGAGGCTAGTTACAGCCCAGAGTCGCCAAAAGAGTTATGCCGACCGTAGGAGAAGACCTTTGTCATTTGAGGTGGGTGATCACGTCTTTCTGAAAATATCACCTAGGCAGGGTTTGATGAGGTTTGGGAAGAGTGGGAAGTTGTCCCCTCGATTTATTGGCCCTTTTGAGATCCTTGAGCGGATTGGAGAGGTTGCCTACCGTCTAGCATTGCCGCGGTAGTTGTCCGGAGTGCATGACGTATTTCATGTTAGTATGCTTTGGAAATATGAGCCGGATCCGTCACATGTGTTGGATTGGACCGACTTAGAAGTAGACGAGAATGCTTCGTATGAGGAGAGACCGGTGAGGGTCTTGGATAGACGGGACCAAGTTTTGCGATGCAAGATGATTTCCTTTGTCAAAGTATTGTGGGAACATCATGAGGTTGGGGAAGCAACTTGGGAACGTGAATTGGAGGTCCGAGAGAAATATCTGGACCTATTTGTTGATGTTTGAACATATGTTGAGAATTTTGTTTTGTTGATAAACTCTAAGAACATTGTATATGTTTTGGATTATGGAAGTATTGAAATTGTTGAATATGTTTCGGAAATGTGAGTTTAATTTAACATTATATTGTTGAATGTGTTGTAGAAATGCAAATATGTTATTAACATTGAATATGTTATGGAATTATGGGATATGTGTATTGAAATTTGTTGAATTTCGAAAGAATACATGATAATATATATATTGAGCTACATTTGCAAGTTATCCTCTTGAGAAGAGATGAAATGATCGGTAGTGGATCATGTTGGTAAATGTTGTATGGTAAGTATGTTGAGAATTAAAAAGATCACAATTTTGAAAGCTATATATAATTTCGGGGACGAAATTCTTTAAGGGGGGAGGTTATAGCGATCCCGATTTTTCCCCATCATTTATTGTATTCCAGACTCAGTTTAGTGGTTGTATGTTGTTGTCTATATATTGTTTCCATCATTTAATTCCTTGTATTTGAGTTTTGGGATGTGTTGGGCAAGTTTGGAACAGGTTGATTGTGTGTTGAAACAAATGGTCGCTGTCTAGAATTTGGCTTCGTCGCTCGAGCGAGACTGTTTGCGCTCGAGCGAGCCTTGAGTATTTGCTTCTTCGCTCGAGCGAAGGTTCTTGCACTCAAGCGAGCTTTTTGTGGTGTGTCTTGTAAGGATCCCAAAATGCGTATCAGGAATTATCTTTATATAATTATGGGTTAATGTGCCTTTAATTAATTACATCTGCTTGGATTGAAGAATTTTTTTTAGTTGAGTTATGACCTTGGAACTAAAATTGCCGACTTTTAAGGGTTCAGAAACCGCAATTGAGTACATGGTTATGCTAATGAGAATTTTTAGAGCTATTTGGAAAAATTAATTGGAAATTTATTTTGTCTGATTCGTTAAGGTATGTTTGGGTAGTTAACTTAGTACTGCAAATTGAAGGCCTTAGAGGCTTCAGAAACCAAAACAGAGTACATAATTATGTTCAGCATGATTTTTGGAGTCATCTGGAAAATTCAATTGAAATTTGATTTCGTACGATTCGTAAGGGTGTGTTTGGCTCCCTAATTGTGATAAGCTTATATCTATCTATCTATATATATATATGTTATGAGTTGAACTCATCACTTTTGAGCCCAAAAATATCTTAGGGAGGGGAGACACGAAGGAGAGAGAGAACTCAAAGAGAAGAAGGGAGAAAGTGTAGGAATGAACAGGAAATCCAAGATTTAGCTTGAATTCACCATGATTATGCAAGAACAAGTGGTATTATAGGCTTAAGCTAAAATTTCCCCTCTCAATACTTGAAGATCATAAGCTAAAGAGTGAGTTTCATGGGTTATATATGATTATATGTTTGTGTTTTGTTTCATCAAGCAAGAAGATGTTGAATCTTTGTACATAGCATGAATTTATGTTCACAACTTGATTTCTTGTTGGAGTTTTATGGTTCTTAAGAGGCTAAAGAGGATTTCACCATGTAAGTGAGCTTGGAACTCCCAACCATGTATACTTTATGATTTTGTGTTTTGATTCTTAACCTTGTTCTTGTAAATGGGAAATTGAGTATTGTTTTGGAGTTATGATTTTTGATGGAAGCTAAGGATGTAAAATTTAACATGTGTTAAAGAGTTTTGGGCTTTTGATTTACATGAAATTGAAGTTTAATTTTCAAAATGAGGGGTTCCAAGTCAAGAAGCCATTTTCGGACTGATTTTTACCCAGTCCCGCACGTGCCCTAGGATTTCCCGCACGTGCGGCCAATAATGTCCCCCACAAAAGTTACATTATGAAATAAAAGCACGTGCTCCCGCACGTGCCCTGGATTTCCCGCACGTGCGGAACTTCCCTGTTTCAACTCAACTTCAAATAAGCATATCTCTCATCCATACTCCATTTTAAGTGATTCTTGAGCCTAAATTCAAGCCCCGAAAGTCTAGTTTCTAATGGTGGTGGTCTCACTCCCAAATTCAAAGTACACAAATAAATATGCCCAAATTAGTGAGGGTTGTTCACTTTCTGTCCAACCGTTTCATGCCATTTTCTCTCCTAACCCAGTTTTCTTTCATTTCTTCCTATTTTCCTTGATAAGAATTATGACCCATTGAAGACCTATGAGTTTAGAACCAACATAACTAATTGGTTAAAGAGCAAAGTAAGGGATCGACTATATTCATATATTGCGCTATGTGCATTGTGTTTGTAGGTCAAGACGAGAACATCGTCCCACTGCTACCAGGAGCCCATCACTGTGAGTAATAGTATAGTAAAGATATGTCTTTCATTATCTATTTTGATTTATGTATGACATGATTCTCTAAATATCGTATTTTGTCAAATTGCACAAGTTTCCAAGAAAAGCAAAATGAATTATGAACAAAAAACGTGAATTATTTATAATATGATATAGTGGGCCCAAGACCATTCTGTTTATCTGTTCCGCTTATGTTTTGGCATGATATGAATTTTTCGATCTTTACGACCTATTGATTTTTGGTATGGAACAAAGTGCTATACGGAACTAAGTGCTACAGTGGGAGTCACCTCTAGAATCCGTACGAGTCACCTCTTGGATCTATACATACATAAATTGGGCCCAATGGGAGGTGGAGACATGTCGATGTTCCATCTACTCTATGATCAGATACAATGATACGATATGATATGTTTGGACCGAAGGTCGTTTTGATAAATGATTGGGCCTGAGGTCGTTTTGTTATACATGGTCCCGAGGTCGTTCAGAACATATGATATGAATACAAAGGTTTTGACATCGCTATATGACTCATGTTATGATATGTTATTTTATATCCATGAATGGATGTCCTATTTTAAAATGTGCTTCTAACCTTTTGTATAAGTGGGTGTACCACGTACCACATAAAATGTTTTGTAATAGTTCAATATATATTTCATTTGAAAAGGTATGGATTATGATACGATAAATGTTTGTTTTGAAAAGATTTATGATACTTTTCTAAATTATGAAATATGTTTTCCTAATGTTAAGGACACCATTCATTAACCTCTTTACTTTAATATTACTCACTGGGCGTTAGCTCACCCCTTTATTTTATATATATGTAGGTGAGCCATCAGGGACCACACTAGAGTTGTACCGAGGTCTGTCTCTTTGTCAAGCCGCCTGGGTTACGCCTCTGTGTCGAGGCTTTAACTTTGTATTGAAGAATTATGTATTTTATTGAATCTTATGTATTTGTGTGTGAGATCTATATAAGTTCTGTGATTATGTGTATATAAGGAAGGTGTGTTTGAATGCTTAAATTAATCTAAGTCTTCATGTATGCACAAGCTCAATGGGCATTATCTTTATGTTGGTATTTGCTTCCGCTTAAGGCCCCGTATTTGAATAAATATTCATGAAATTTTGTTTTGAGGCCGATGTACAGGCCAGTCATGGACCAAACTTTTAGGGGCAGGTTTGGGTCGTGACATGTCTCTTCGCTCGAGCTAGAATTCTTGCACTCGAGCGTGCGTCTACGTCTCTATGAAGACCTGTAGGTTGGTATTCTTCGCTCGAGCGAGCCCTGTGTTTTGTGTTCCTTCGCTCGAGCGAGAACTCTTGCGCTCGAGCATGCGTTTGCGTGAGTGACAGACCTGAAGCTTCGCATTGTTCGCTCGAGCGACGTTTCTTGCGCTCGAGCAAGGTATTTGTTGTGTCTGGTTGCTCGAGCGACTAGTCTTTCACTCGAGCAAGCCTCGCATATATCAGATCGCAGCTGCGTGATTTTAATCACTTTTTCATCTCCTTTTTCACTCAAAACCCTAGATCCGACTCTCTCTCTCTCTCTCTCTCTCTACACACTCCTTCTCTCTACAAATACACTTGATCTAGAGTGTCTCCACCCTACTTCCTTTTTAAAAAGGGCAGAGCATCATGTAGGCTCTCCTTTGTCCAAAAAAGCTTGGATTTGGAGCATCTTGGGTTTCTCTCTTCATCTCCTCTGAGTTTCTCCATTTGAGGTAGGGATAATCTACTCATTTCTATGAGCTTAACATAAATATTAGTCATTTTGTATAAATGATGAGATTTGGAAATTTTGGAAAGTTAGGATTTGAAATTTGAAATGTTTGAAAGAAGGGTTTCTTAGTTTTGGGCTCCATTGTGAAGGTGAGGTCTTGAAATGGGGTTATTTGTGTATAATTGATGAAATTGAGTCTTAGGGTTGATATTTGAGGAAGGGGGAAAAATGCCCTAATTGCGATTAAATAAATTATTTGTCAAAATAATGGAATTAATTATGGAAATATGTGATTGGGTTGGAAATGATGAAATTTGGAGAAAATGTAATTAAATGGTGTAGTTGGATAGATAAATCACTCATCTATGAAAAAGTTGATAATTTATATGTTGATAAATTTATTTATTTGTTTAGAAATAACTGTTTTTGGCTATCGGTGGAGGATAGCCATGATTGTTGTAGAACTGCATGATGATTAGGTAAACTGAAACTAATCAATTGGATTATGTCATTGAATATGACGGTTGGATTAACATATTGAATATGTGCTTTAATTGGTCATTGTATATGACAACGTGTTTAAATACATTGCATATGTACTTTTGTTTGGAAGAAGATAAGAGATGTACTCCATTGTTTGGGAGGAGATAGGGAATGTACTCCATTGTAGGGCTGAGCAAGGAATCCGTGAAATCCATAATCCGATCTGTTTCGGTTCCGGATTGAAGAATTAAAAATCCGTAATCCACGGATTGGTTCCGGATTGAATCCCACGGTTCCGGATCGGAACCGATCCGGACCGTATACAAATAGTCTATATTTTTATTATACATCCTCCCCCATAGTATCTTCTCTTATTCCATATAAAATCTAAACTCAAACCTAAACCCGCATCATATCTTATTTTATTACTTTTGTTTGTTAGTTTTTACTTTTAATTTGCAATGGTCTAAATACTTATGGTGAAACCAATTTTCTTATGGTTGTTTAAATTCTAGAACAGTATGTCGCTATTATAGAAAGGCATGTTGCTATTGTGGAACTAATATAGTGCTATGTTTATATTTTTATGAAATTAAAGTGTTATATATATATATTTTTGTTATTTAATTATGTGAATCCGTGGTCCTAAACCGATCAAATCCGTGTTTAAGTGGATTGGTTCGGATTGGTTCCATGATTTAAACGGATTGGATTGGTTCTAATTTTTCAGGAACCGTAAATAACAGATTGGTCCTGGTTTTACCCCAATCCAGTCCAATCTGAACCATGCTCACCCCTACTCCATTGTTTGGGAGGAGATAAGGGATGGACTCTATTGATAATTAAGTTGGCCGGAGTGTCCAGGGTGAAAGTCCCGAAACCTTATATACATCTGAATGATGTTGATGATTGAAGTGTTAATAATATGAGTTGTAGTCTCATTGTAAATTGATTTGGATAAATAAATGGAAGTGGATTGAAATACGGTTGTAAATGTTGATTGGTTATGGAAAGGATGTATGTTGGTTTACATGTGTTAAACATTTATCAAATGCTAATGTTTTAGTTATTTCTGATATTGTGCTTAGCATATCTCTACTGGGCTTTGACTCACCCTATTTGGGACACCACTTTTAGGTACAGGTGACATGCCGCCTCTAAGGTCTTAGCTTGAGAGGTTTAGGAGTTGAAGACTCCGTTTTGTTATTTTGTTTTGGTGATTACGTGTAAATTCAAGCCGAGGGCTTTATATATAAAGAGTTAGCACTCTTCTTTTGTTGTAACCAAGTTATTACTTGGAAAGATGTAAGCCCGTAGGGCATTTTATTAATTTGTAAACATTTGGAACTTATATGAAATACCCTTTTGTGACATTAACTCTGATGAATGGAAATGTAATTTATCTATCATGTATATAGAACTGTTAAATGGTGGAATTATGTATTTTTTTTAGGGCGTTACAATATCAGGGCGAGTGTAGTTCATCAAGTACATCAAGCTTCCAATAATTTGGGCATACTCTAATTGAGAAATACTTTCCTGTACATTCTTTGAAAGAATCAAATTAACATCCACAAGTGTTCTAGCAAGATGATCATCATCTCTGCTGAATTTGTCAAGTATTTTCTCAATGTAATGAGATTGTGACAAAGCATAACCTTTTGATATTTTGATAATTTTCATACCAAGAATTACATCAGCAATGCCCATGTCTTTCATATCAAAATGTTTATTTAACATTTTCTTAGTAGTTTTAATCATGTCATTATTACTACCTATGATGAGTATATCATCCACATAAAGACATACTATAACATAACATTTTTCTGTGTTTTTAATATAAACACATTTGTCACACTCATTAATTTTAAATCCATTTGACATCATTGCCTTGTCAAATTTCTCATGCCATTGCTTTGGCGTTTGTTTTAAACCATATAATGATTTAACCAATTTACACACTTTCTTTTCTTTTCCTCTAACAGAAAAACCTTATGGTTGTTCCATGTAAATTTGTTCATCTAACTCACTATTTAAGAAGCAGTTTTATAGACACCCCATTT
>JAPPVO010000317.1:0-24417 GCA_030407325.1 Camellia japonica
ACTACGTGATGCGCATAGCAAACAAGTATAGATTAAATCGCCTAATTTGGAATAAAACATTGCATATCTGTTTGTTTAAAAATGGTTTGAAGTTTGCTAGTCGCAAGTAGGCTAAATCGAGGATTTCAATGAATTGTTCCAATTCAAGTAATCCAACCTTCACCCACAGGCATTCAAGCAGTTAATCAACTAAGCAATTAGCCTCATGGAAAGCATGCTTTCATGGCAATCAATAACACACATGCAGTATGCTAAAGCGTAAACACTCACAGTGTACTCCGAGCCAAAACAGAGAACTAGTTAGAAATCAATGCATAATCCTAGTTCATGTTAAGATGGCTAATGCAACACATGCGAAAATGCATCTAAAATAGGCTCGGCTATTCTAAGATGGCATATGAAATGCTACATTTGATACATGTATTCAAATAGGAATTGAAATACAATGCAGTTTGTATGATGCGCCGAGCCCGGTGCATGCAAGACAGATGAATGGATGCACGCATGCAAGCATAAGTATGTTAATTGAAAATGACCCTAAACTAACCATCGAAAGTGGTTAAGTACAAGGGAGAAAGAAATGGAGGTTGGAAGACATGCACACACACACACGCACCCTTATTTACAAAATTCGCCCTCTCGACGGAGGGTCCAAATAAAAGCTAAGCTAAGCTATACAACTAATCTAATAATCTAATTAGACTAATTATTACACAACCAAAATGAGAATAACTAGCTACAACTAATTATTACAAAACTTTAACTAATTAAACAAATTAATTAAGTTACAAACAACAAATGCTAATTAACAAGTAAACATTTAAAATAAGCTGTTCCAGCTCTGTTTGAAGAAGAAAATGATGCATGCTCGCACTCGGTTTCTCTCCTTGAAACACCTTCCGGTTGCTCTCTTGAGGCTCTGTTTGCAGGGTGTCTTTAGGAACTTGCTGCTTGAACTTACCAAAACAGTGCTGAGGAGTGCACCAGTGGCCTGCTGGCCATAAGGAGCTGCTGCCGACCCCTCTGCCGACCAAGAGTGCATACTGCCGGCCACAAATGAAGGTCTGCCAGCCAAAAGTGGGAGGGTGCCGGCCACTGGTGTGCTGTGACACCAAGCTGCAGCAGAGCACAAAATAGAGAAAATGGAGAGTCTCCCAAGGGTATGTACGTACTATGCCACTCCATATCACTTCAAAACATCAAGGGAGAGGCACCGTTGGATCCAAAACCATCAATCACGCATCTCGATGCATGATGGCCAAAGATCCAACTTGTACGAATTTCAATAAATGCATGACAAATAAGACACTTAGACCATCCCCTTATCATGAGGAATCAAAGGCGATGGAGACCAAGGATGATTGGCTCACTTCATCACTTCAAGTATGAAATGAACCAATCTTCCTCGTGTTCAATACGACATCCGATTGAACACAATGCAAAACATGCAAACAATATGAACAACCTAACAAGGCTAATGGCATGCACAATGCACAATGCTAAGAACAACAACTAGCATACACAATGCTAAATGACAACTAGCATATGCAATGCAATGATCATGGCATACACAAATGCAATGAACTATATGGCATACACAATGCAATGGACTACATGGCATACACAATGCTATAAATTACATGGCATACACAATGCTCAATGGACTTAAACCAAAATGGGTAGACCTCAGCCATGCCCAAATTAGTGGCCATAACACCAAAACAAAGGCATCAAAAGACAAGGCATGCATGCACAATGCATTGGCCAATCAACTAGGCCTAAGAGCACAACCCTCAAGAAGGCTCAAGAAGTGATAAATACGGAAGTGTAATAATACTAAATGCACTAAAATTAAGTAAGAAATGATGCCAAATCATTCAAATAAACACAAGTATAACATGCCAAGGTCCTAAAGCATGAAGACTAATAAAGAGGATTGCAAAGGAGGCATGCAATACATGGCAAATATGCATGAACCAATGATGGACAGAGTTGAAATAGGTCCAAACAAAGACCAAAATATGCTAAGATAGAGGCTCAAGGACCTAGGCATGCGAGCATATGAGCTAGACCATAAACAAGGCAACAACGCACAATACTCAAAGGCATTCAAAGCATGAATGAAGTTGGAACATGGTCATGCTATAAGCTCTGAAACGAAGTATTAAATGATGCCAAATCATCTAAATAGCTCAAAGATAGCATACATGAGTAATCAAAACACAAAGCTACCAAGGCCAATTGCACTACAGCTATACAAAGCATGAAGCATATGGCAAAGGCAACCCAAAACAGTCCTAAAACATAATAAAGTGATACTAAAACATGTATGAAAGGAAGCCAAAACATGCTAGCATGAAGGGCATAAGACACAATGCATATAAGGCAAATATAGTGGATTACACTACACCTATTAGGACCAAGCATGGGATGACTTAAGCAACAAAAATTAGAGTTATATCATAGCATAATAACCCCAAAACCCACTGAGATGGCATCCCAAAGGCCTAGGCATAGAGGCATGCACAATGGCTCATTCTTGAGGCATAAAGGGCCAAACCTCCTAGGCATTAAAAGAGTGACAAGCACAAGTATATGACCATGGAATATACTCTGAAATTACATGACAAATGATGCCAAATCATGAAAATGGTCCAAGTAATGCATGCTAGTGGACTCAATGCACAAAGCTAACAAGCTAGAATGCACTATAGCTATACAAAGCATGGCATGCATGACCAAAACAACCAAAATCAGAGCTAAAGCATATTAAAACATGGACAAAAACTTCTTGAAGTTAAGCCTAAAGCATGCTCGAATGACATGTTTAAAACATGAAACACACTAGGCTAATTCATGGGATTACACTACAAGTGTATGGAGCATGCAAGGGGCCATCAAACCCACCCAAAACAGAGTCATGCCACAGCAAAATGACCACAAATACATACTAAGATATGGCCAACATAAACTTAACAAGCATGCTCACACATGAGGCATTCAAAACAAGTAAACACAACACAAGGAGAGGGGATGACCCTCTCCTATTTAAGAGCCCAAAACCACCTTTCCACCACTAAAAATCCTCTGGATTTCAGTGGTAGAAAGGTCATGCAAAGGTTACAACAAGAGCCTAAAGGGGATGTCTTAAAACAAGGCCTAACAAGGCCTAAGAGGGGGTAAATCACCCCAAACGAAAAAGTGACCTTAAACAAACTTTTTAAGCATGCAAAAATAGAACTTTTTTCAGTTAAGAGTTAAGCTTAAAATAGTATGCAAGAAGGGCTAAAAGCTTAAGCAAAAATGGAGGATTTAAGGGTTAGAAACTCACCCTTGAAGACCACCTTTACAACTGCAACTCTAGCAAGTTTTTCAAGTTCAAACTAACCCAAGAACACCAAAACCAGCTCCTAAGCACCTCAGTAGCCAAAGGATGGTGTTTGAGTGTGTGTTTGTGTGTTAAAGTAAGACAAAACTACACTTTAAGGGCACAAAACAAGAACAAAAGAGAGGTATAGATACAAAACTATATGTATAACTCAAACCTCAAATTTCTAAACCTCTTACATAAAGGAGGAACCTCTCCTTATATAAAAGAAAGGCAATGCAAAGCTTGTTCAACAAGCTTGAAAAGGGCTTCATCCCTCCATACACGTATATGGAGGAGGGGTGAGTGAAAACCAGCTGGCTCAAAAGATCTGGCGTGAAATCTGCTAAGACAAAGGGTTCTGTCAACCATCAGTTGTGGCCGGCAATGCCTCACTGATAGCCGGCAGGCATCATCAGTAGCAGGCAGGGAAGAATCCATGGCCGACAGTACACCAAGAGAAACATGCTGGAAGGACCAACACATGGTCCAAAAATGGGGCAAAAAGGATATAGGGTTTGGAAAACTCAAACCTGTAACGTTCCGCCGCGAAAGTCGAGTACCCGACGAGCAATCGAACTTGTGGTTGGATGTATCTGCAAGCACAACCAAGTCTTAAGGACGGTCAAAAATGGGGTGTCTACAAGAGGCTACAGAGAGGAATAAGAATTTCTTGAGTAAACCCAAATTGCCTGGCAAATTGGGAAGGACAGTAAACTTCAGATATACATTTGTAGGCTCGAAAGTTCAAAGTACCAATAAAGAGCTCCCTTGGCAACAAGATAGAGGCCCACATATCCTTGTGTAGTGGATTGGAGTATTCTCTATCAGCCAAAAATGTCCTGAGCCAAGCTGGTCCTGTATGGGCTTCGAAGGGACAAAAGAAAGAGAGGAGTGGCAAAGTTGGAGGGATATAAGGAAATTCTGGCAAATTTCTATCCGTAAGTAGTGGGTTCTTGCACCAAAAATCTCAAACACTTGGAGTGTAGACCAGTGAAATATGTGAAGAGCCAGAGTTGTAATGGCCTCCTTGGTTAACATCCAGAGGTTTCTCGTAGAATTAGGAACATGCCCTATAAACATAACCTAAAACATAGGGAGCCAAGGCTATCTTCTTCTTTGAGACAAGAGCCTTGGCAAGTGGGGCAAACTCAGGCATAATCTGCTGAGATGAAGTGCAAAAGAGAAATTTGCATAACCAATACAAAATGAAGGAAAAGAACTTTCGGTCACCTACATGACCTACCTTCTGTTCTCAAATTTTACAAAATCACTGAAAGAAGAGTTCAAAGGTGGAATAGTGAAGTTGACCAGGAGGTCTGGGTAACCAAGCGTAAAGGGAGCACCAAGTGGTGAGAGTCCTAAGAGATGACAAATATCAAGAACGGTGGAGGCCATCATGCCACACCAAAACTGGAAAAAATTAAAAGCCAGATTCTAGAAATAAGGTGCTGCAGGAATCGAAAAAGGATCATTAGGGATAATAAACCTGGAAAGGTGAAGGGCATCAAGGATATAGAGCTCTTGCAGATCTCATTCTCTGGCAAGCACAACCCTGTCATACCATTCCTCCCATTCAAACCTCAATGTGGGCTAGCAACGGTGCGGGCGGTTTATCCTCCAGCTTCCTCAATCAAAACCCCTTTCGTAGAGAAGATAGTGATCCTCTAGACGAGGATACAAAGCAGGAAGTTGAGCTAGGGCTGATAGGTCCTAAGACGTATTCCTGTTATTCATTATGGCGAGGAATAAAGAGACGACTATCTATGGCACTCGGTTCACTAGCTTTGAGCTTGGATATCTCTTTATCGATACACTTCTTTAAAGCCATAGATGGGCTCATGTGTTCCATAACTGATACTTTCAAGGAGGAAGAAGCCACTAACAAGGGTTTTCGGAGGACGAAGCTGAGAAAAGAGTAAGGAGGTAGAGAGAGCAATAGAAATGAAGGTTTGTGTTTTGGGGAGCAAGTAAGTTAAAAGCGCGAAGGGAAAGAGTTTTTAAACCTTTCTGTCCGAGAGATGCCTAATTTGTCTAAATGGGTAAAAGACACAAAATAGATTGTTTGGCTGATTTTGGAACCTGTTTGAGTTTAAGACTTTATCTTAAAAATTCGTAGGATCCCTGAAAGTACAACATGAAAAGTTTCTCTCAAGGGTGATTGCTTTGGCAGGAAACGTATCTCAAACGATTAGATTGGCTTCGAAAACAAATATTCGGCTTCGAAGTCAAGATTTGGCTCTAAAGCCAGATGTCCAATATCCAGCAAGAGCTTCGAAAGTAGGTAGTTGACTTCGAAGCACATTTTATACCTAAGAATACAAGAATGCTTAGGTTTTGTCTGCTTCAAAGGGATTGGAGACTTGCTTTTAGGTTTCTTGTAAAAGATAAAATCCTTCGAGTTAAACTTTGAAGTACTCTGTAGCTAGAATTTGTTTGTTTTAAACTTCGAAGTTGCAAAACTAGTATTTGGCCAAGCAGTGAAAGAACCCAAAAGGACTCACTCTTTAAGAGTAAGCAATATAATTCCTACGAGAAGTTTCCATACTTCGAAGTACGTAGACTGTTTTTCGAAGCGAAAGTAGTTAATTCGAAGCTGTTGATAATGTTAACCATACGATTAGAATGAGAAAACCTAAGGCAAAGATTGTCAATTGTACTCCATATGTTGGAAATATTCAAATCAGGTTTCAAGTATTCCATTGGAAATGTTCAAATCAGGCTTCGAAGGAAAAATTGGTAAATTCGAAACTCTAATTTTATTTGAATTGGGCAAATAGAATGGTCACAAGTATGTAATTGGAACATAAAACCAAATCATGCCAAATTAAGAACAAAACAAAACCTAGTTTTATTTATATGTAAGTAATTACATTAGAAAGCCTTTTTGGCTACAAATTCAATTTCATAAAAGTAAGGAATGGAAAAAAGTAACAAGTTTATTAAATTTGACCCAACAGTGGTCAATGAATTTGTGTTCCTTCTTTATTCTGTCTTCTATCCTATCAAAGCTGCGTTGCTGTAGCTGATATGTTCTTATTTGATGGAAAAGCTATTCAGCTTTCATTTTGAACTCCATCTCCTTCAATCCTTGTTCCATTTCGTCCATATCTAGATCATCCCAGTATGCAGAATCCTTATTCTTGAAGTCATTATATTCATCAATGAGATTCTCTGCTTCGTACTAGGTTTGAATTCGATTGGCCAAGATTTTGTTCAAAGAATTAGTGGTAGCCAAAGAAATTTGGTACCAATAGAGAAGAAGCAGGAGTTGATCCAAAAAAGTTTGAAGCTCTGCTTGAGCAATGGGGTTGAGGACATGACCCCGAGTCATAATGTCACAGGCCCATAAGAAGTTCTTCGGTGATCAATGGGTACATAAGGGTAAACCACTGAGCCTTGAGCAAAAGGAGGGATAGACAGAGGATCATCGAATTCGACAAATCGATGGTGAATTCGCTCTCTTAGTTTGGATTCATCAGGTTCTGGCCAGCTTCCCCAGCCAGTAGACCTAGAGGAAGAAGAAGCAGCTGTGTCCCATGCAAAGGGTGGTGGGGCAGAAGAAGAAGCAGTTGTGTCCCATACAGAGGATGGTGAGGTAGAAGAAGAGTTTCCAAGATCCATTTTTGCAAATGCTTGATCTAAGGGTTCGTAGTTGGCAAACTTTTGGTCTAAAGGTTGGTAAGTTGTAAAAGCTTCCATAACTTGCATAAATAGAGGCAGATAGGAGTAACCAATAAATGCATTGAGATTCTTTCGAGGCCTATAATCATCTTCCATAGACTCCTCGTATGCTCGATCAGTGTAGGAGAAGGTGTGATTGGCCATTGGGGATGTACTAGTCTTTTCATCCACTTAAAGAATGGAAGTGCAAGATACAAGGATTTAATGAAGTTCACTGCATCATTATTCAAAAGGCGGTTATGCTACCAGAATACATAGAGTCCATGCACATCTTAGAACGTGGGTAGATTGCACTAGTTCACTAATATCACTAAGTATTGGGTATATTAGTGCGGGGGTAATGTTGGCTGTATAATTTGTAAAAACCAATCACAATTTAACATGTGGCACGAATAGGGCAATTTAGGAAGTTAATATAAGTTGCTAATCAAAGTCAGACATGTGGTAGTTCGTATTGGTAATAATGGATCTGCGTAGCACTGGAACAATTGAGAGATATAAGGTGATGTGGCCTAACGGTTACTCACAAATTTTAAATTCAAAATCATGAGGGAAGCCTAATTGCAAGAGTGGCGTAGTGGGATTGACTGAGAGAGAGCATGTTCAGCAATCATGGGAGAACATTTCGACAGTTAAAAGCCCACTTCGACGGTTATCATTGAAAAGTATAAATAGCAGAGAAGGCCCTAGAATGAAGAATCCAGACTCAGATCAAAAAATCAGTTTATTTACTTCATTTTTTCCTTCCAGTTTTTACAAGTTCTTTACATTTCTGCACTTCAATTCCTGTACTGCACTTCATTTCCTCGGAGTAGTTTCAAATAGCTTGTTGTTTTAAACCTCTACGAGGCTGGGTCAGATCATTGTAATTTTTCATTTACTTAATGAAATTCAGATTTTGAAATTGTTCTTCACTTGCTGTTATTTACTAAATTCTTCTAAACAAACCACCAATAAAAGTCCTCTTCATTGAGGTTGAAAGAATTAAAACACAATCGTCTGATAATTGGTTGGCAATTAATATTCTATAAGAACTAATTAATCCTTACTGGCACGATTAAAATTATATTATTAACCTTCGAAAGTCAAAAAAGCCAACAGCCATAAAATTTTATTTGATTTTTAAATAGATTTGTTTGGTATGAGATTTGAAAATGCTAAATGATTTTAATTTTTTTAAATGGATTTCATATCTCTAGTTTGTCTCCACATTCAAAGTGTTGGAAATTTGGTTTTTATAGGCTTATTTTGGGCCAACTTTGAGCCCAAAATTAAGTGGGTCCTACGCGTCTTTTGGGGTGGGTCCGAAGAGGTGACGTATTCTTTGCTGCATGGCAAGTCACACGGTGAAGATAGTTCGTCAAAATCATTTATGAGTGAATGGAAAATTGACGTCATTTTCGGGTTCGTGAAATAGACAATTAAAGAAGTAAATGTAGGTTTCCTTGAAATGGGTTGTTCCACATTGAAACTTAAAGAGAACTTATGTGTGTATATAAGTTCTAGGTGGCAACACTTGGGTTGGGCCCCAAGGAGCACCCCAAGTTTGTAGAATGGAGGAATTATAGACAAATTGAACCTCGGCCCAAACCACTACACGCGCGCACGCCGCCGCCGCAGCTGTCCAACCGGCCAAGCCGAGTTGAGCCATGCCGTGCCAGGTGCGGGTTGTGGATCGGGTCGGTTCTAATATTAATTTTTTTTAAAAATTCTTACGGGAAATTAATTCAAAATTTGTACCAAATTTGAATTCAAATTTTCTGTCCATAATTGTGTCACTTCACTTCCAGTCCAAAATTCCTAACAGATAAACGTTTTTTAACAGGTTTTAATTGCTAAAAACTGTCTACGGTTTCAGATAGTTTTTCCAGACAGATTCAAATCTGAAACTGCTGCAGATCTGTTGGAATTTTGAACTGTATCTGTTCAAAACAGTTTCATACATGTTCGGTTCAAAGCTACACTTGTTCGGACAGATCAGTTTGCCTATAAATGCCAGTCATTTCCAGCAGTTTTCCAATCTAAAAAATATCCAGAAAAAATTCTTTTATTCCCGGTTTTGTTCTTTGGTTGTATTATTCTTTATATTATTTTTAGGAAAAAATTCAGAGAGTTTAGAACATAGGTTTTGTTCGCCGTACAAATTGTATGGAATGCTACTATAATTCGTGAAGATCATTGTAACTTGGGAGATGGACGCCTTTTATCCATAAGCACCGTAACGGGGTGAATTTGTCTTAAGGACAGAGTGTCACACACTCGACTTGATCTTTTTGTACTTTTACATTTTAGTAAAATAAATTCTGTAAGTAATTTATTTTTATTTGTTTGATTTTGTTTCAAGTTATTTATTTACACAGAAGATTGTTCCAACAATCTTAAGACAGATCCGAATTATTTTGTTTATACAGAATTTTTCATTTGTTTCCTTTTCTCTTTCTTCTTCTTACATAAATTATTTTATGTGATTTTACAAAGAAATATTCTTATTGGAAAAGTAAATAGTAGTAATATACTATTAGACAAATAGTAGTAATATACTGTTTATTTTCTTTGACAACTAGTAGTAATATACTAGTGTCATTAACAATTCAGAATATTTATCTGTGAAGTTTGTCGGAAATTAATTTTGTTTTTCAGGGAAAAAAAATTTCTGAGTGTTCATTAATTAAAATTCTGTTTCAGTATTTTAATTATTGAAGTGTTACCGAAATTTAATTTTCTGTGTGGAATTAATTTGTTTAAATAAAATTTTATTTTATTTTCAAATTAATTGAAAATAAAAGTTACATTTCTTTGTTTCTTTTATTTTTGCAGAATTTAATTCTCTGATTTTGGTTTAAATTTCTGTGTAGTATAAAATTCTAATTACAATTTTGTTTTATAATTTAGAATTCATGGCTACTGAAACTAGACAAACTAATGCTCAAACAAGTACGAGTATGGTGGCTGCAATTGCGCTAATCCCTCCTCTTGTTGTGACGGTGCCAGTCAATCACGGTGAAAAGCCAGAGAAGTTCTCAGGAACTGATTTTAAAAGATGGCAACATAAAATGTTATTTTATCTTACTACTCTGAACCTGACTCGTTTTCTCCGTGAAGATGCTTCTATTCTGAAAGATGATGAAACCGACCAGTAAGTAGTTGCTGTAGTTGATGTCTAAAACATATTGATTTCCTTAGCCGGAACTACATCTTGAACGGACTTGACAACACATTATACAACGTCTACAACCCTATCAAGACAACAAAGGAACTTTGGGAGTCTTTGGAGAAAAAGTACAAAATAGAAAATGCTAACTCAAAGAAATTTATGGTTGGCAAATTCCTAGACTTTGTGATGATTGATTCTAAGACTGTGATCAGTCAAGTTCAAGATCTCCAACTCATTCTGCATGACATTCATGCAGAAGACATGTCTCTTAATGAATCCTTTCAAGTTGCTGTCTTAATTGAAAAATTACCACAAGGCTAGAAAGAATTCAAGAACTATCTCAAACACAAGCGCAAAGAAATGTCTTTAGAAGAATTGATTGTGCGTTTAAGGATTGAGGAGGACAACTGTAAATTAGAGAAACGGACTGGTAAACATCCAATGGAGTCTAAGGCAAATGTGGTGGAACATGCTCCAAAAGCAAAGAAACGGAAGTTTTCTGGAGAAAGTTCCTCACAAGACTCTAAAGGAGGTGAAACTAAAAAGTACATGTTTAATGGCAAGTGTTACATCTGTGACAAAGAAGGACATCGGGGTAAAGATTGCTGTAGCAAAGGCAAAAGCAAAAGAAGAACAAGGAAAAAGCCTGCTTGCCAATATGACCGAAGTGGACAAAATTTCCAATAGTGTTGATGACATAAATCTTTCTGCAGTTGTTTCTGAGGCAAACCTTGTCGGAAATCCTAAAGAATGGTGGGTGGACACTGGTGCTACTCGCCACATCTGTGCCGACAAAAAGATGTTCATATCTTATTCTATAGTGGACATTGGTGAACAACTTTTTATGGCAACTCCTCAACTTTCAAAGTTAAAGGACAAGGAAAGATTATTCTGAAGATGACATCTGGAAAGGAACTCACTCTTAACAATGTGCTGCATGTACCGGACATTCGCAAAAACCTTGTTTCCGAACCTTTGTTGAGTAAAAATGGGTTTAGGCTAGTTTTTTAAAGTGACAAGTTTGTAAAAGAAGGGCACAAAAAGAGGCCAAACAAGGCCTAAGAGGGAGTAAACAACCCCAAACACCAAAGTGATCTTAAACAACTATTTTAAGCACTTAAAAACAAAACTTTTATCAGTTATAAGTTAAGTTTAAAAACAGATGCAAGATAGGCTAAAAGCTTGTGCAAAAATGGGGAATAAAGAGGGTAGTTTCTCACCCTTGAAGAACCTCTTCAAGAACACCACTCCAGCACCTCCTTTGGATCAAAACCAGCCTAAGAACTCTGAAGACAACTCCTTAGCATCTCAGCAACTAAGGGATAGTGTAACACTAGGTGCTTTAGTGCAAAAGTGTGAACAAAAACACCCTTTTAAGCACAAATACACACACAAAATGTAAAGAGAGGGAACTATAGAGATAGATAGATACAAATTATCTAACCTAAATTCCAGAACCCCTGAGAAGGGAGGAGGGCCTCCCCTCTTATAGGAATTCAATTCCTAAGCTTCTTGGAGAAGCTAACACAAGGAAGCAAATCCCTCCATACACGTGTATGGAGGGGGTGTAATATGGATGCCAGCTGTGACAGCTGGCATAAAATATCTGCCAAAAGCAGATGGAAAGGGGTCGACCAGCAGAAATGGCCGATTGATCAACAAAGGTGGCCGACTGACCAACAAAGGTGCCGACCGGCCACAACTTTTGGCCGATGGCAAGAAAAAATGGCCGGTGGCATCATGCCTTGGCTGGTGGGTTGAGGGGATGGCCAACAAGCCACCCTCTTCCCTTAAAAACAGAAATACAAGTGTTTGGTCCCCAACCAAGCACAAAACAGTCAAGTTGAGAGATCTTGAGGCGAGGCGCGCGACCGAGACCTCTGAGAACTCAAAACGAACACGAACATGGATGATCACCAAGTGTTCAAACGGTGACGTCCAAGTCTTGAGGATGGTCAAAAATGGGATGTCTACAATTGCCCCTCTTTGACAGAACTCGAAAGTCATAACAATGACGGGAGTGAGTGTCAAAGCCCAGAGACGACCCATTTTTGACAAGGCCGAAGACTTAGACAAGCATACAAGATAGCAAAAGTATGTGCCCGTAGGCAGGGGCAAGATGCAAGGAACATGCACGATGCCGAACATAACTTATGATCATGCAAAGAAAGCTGTAACGAAGCATAACATGCAACAGTTTTAAGCAAGCCAAAAACCAAACTACATTACGATGCAGAAAGGATGTAAGAGAATTATTCAATTCTCGCTACGCCTCACGCGGAGAATACAATACCTGTGCGGTTCGTCTGGTCGTGCCAGCTTCAAATGAACCGTACATACAATATCGTGCCTGAAAAAGAAAGAAAACTTAACAGGTACAACATCGTTAGAAAACATGCATAGCAATGCAAGTGAGAAGTGCGTGACAATGCAGGTGAAATGTGCATAACAATGCAAGTAACGTGCGAGACAACGCAAGTGAGAGGATGCAAGACAATGCAACCCAAGGACGACGCATAACAATGCGGATTGGATGCAAAACAATGCAAGGAGGGCATGCGCGACAATGCAAGCCGAGTAGGACGCATGACAATGCGATTTGAAACAAGCATAACAATGCTAGGAAGGCACAAACACATATAAGTAAAGTACATGTGACAACGCATACAATGTGTGAAGGTGAAGATAATTACGAACACATGTAAGTAAAGTACTCGCGACAACGTGTACAATGTGTAATAAAGAGAAACTTGAACACATGTAAGTAAAGCACACGCGACAACGCGTACAATGTGAGAAATAAAAGGAACTTAAACACATGTAAGTAAAGCACACGCGACAACGTGTACAATGTGTGAAAATAAGAGGAACTTGAACACATGTAAGTAAAGCACACGCGACAACGTGTTCAATGTGTATAGCAGGAATGAACACATGTAAGTAAAGCATGCGCGTTAACGCAAGCAATGTGTAACCTCCTGGAAAATGCATGAACACATATAAGTAAAGCACGCGCGGAAATGCATGCAATGTGTAAAGCAAGCAAGGTATGAACACATGTAAGTAACGCATACGAAGAAACGTGTACCATGTGTAACCACCTGAAAATATATATACATATGTAAGTAAAGCACACGCGGAAACGTATGCAATGTGCATAGCAGGAATGAACACATGTAAGTAAAGCATGCGCGCTAACGCAAGCAATGTGTAACCTCCTGGAAAATGCATGAACACATATAAGTAAAGCACGCGCGGAACGCATGCAATGTGAAGCAAGCAAGGTATAAACACATATAAGTAAAGCACACGCCAGAAAACGTGTACAATGTGTAACCACTGAAAATATATATACACATGTAAGTAAAGCACACGCGGAAACGAAATGCAATGTGTATAGCAGAATGAACACATGTAAGTAAAGCATGCGCGCTAACGCAAGCAATGTGTAACCTCCTAGAAAATGTATGAACACATATAAGTAAAGCAAGCGCGGAAATGCATGCAATGGTGTAAAGCAAGCAAGGTATGAACACATGTAAGTAAAGCACATGCAGAAACGTGTACAATATGTAACCACCTGAAAATATATATACACATGTAAGTAAAGCACACGCGAAACGTATGCAATGTGCATAGCAGGAATAAACACATGTAAGTAAAGCATGCGCGCTAACGCAAGCAATGTGTAACCTCCTGGAAAATGCATGAACACATATAAGTAAAGCACGAGCGGAAATGCATGCAATGTGTAAAGCAATACAATGCAAATGAAACGTGTATGACAATGCGAGGTAGGAAAATGCATGACAATGCATATCCTGAATTGCATGATAATGCAGAAGAGACATGTATGACAATGCATGATAAGGAAATGTATGACAATGCAAGAGAGATATGCATGACAATGCATGATAAGGAAATACATGACAATGCATGATAAGGAAGTGCATGACAATGCATGAAAGATATGCATGACAATGCATGATAAGGAAGTGCATGACAATACATGAGAGATATGCATGACAATGCATGATAAGGAAACGCATGACAATGCAAATGAGGAAATGCATGACAATGCAAATGAGGAAATACATGATAATGCAAATGAGGTATGCATGACGATGCACGACATAGAGATGCATGACACTGCAAATGAGGTGTGCATGACGATGCACGACATGGAAGTGCATGACAATGCAAATAGGGTGTGCATGACGATGCACGATATGGAGGTGCATAACAATGCAAATGAGGTGTGCATGACGATGTACGATATGGAGGTGTATGACAATGCAAATGGGGTGCATGACGATGCACGACATAGAGATGCATGACAATGCAAATGAGGTGTGCATGATGATGCAAGATGGGTGTGCACTACAGCGCATAAGAGATGTGCAGACCACTGCAAGGATCGCGTAATTATCAAAAACAAGACAAAACATTGTAACGCAACGCTATCAAAACAGTTTCCGACTTTCACAAGATACAAAAGGCTACGAAAAAGGATACACCTTGTGCGTACTGAAACATCGCACACGGTTGACACGGTTCGAGGTCAAAACGGAGGCCGATTGAGTTCCAAAAATGCACTTTCTTGCACTGCCTTGAGGAATGGAGGTCCCAAACATCATAGCTGTGACCCAGAAAATGGTGAGAAGGTGTGCATTGACCACCAGAAGAGGCCACCGCCACAAAAATGGGCCATCGGCCAAATATTTAGCCGACCGGCTAAAAATGTGGCCGACCGGCCAAGAATGGCTGTGTCGGGGCAGTTTTGTCAATTGGCTACGGGTCTTTAAATATGGGGTTCCAAACCCTTATTTTCTCACTTGCCCAAAGCTCGAAAACCCTCATCCCTTCTCTCTAGGTGATTTCAACACCTTCAATCTGTGCTTTTCCTTGGTTTTCGGGTCCTTTTCATCGTTCGATTCGCGAAACCCTTCCCATTTTTGCACATTTTGAACCGAACAAATCTTGGTTTCGGTGACTTTTTCTTGGTTTCCACCACTTGGGGTTTGTTTTCCCCAAGTTTTCCTCTATCTTTGTGCCTGTTTCGGACTCCGACCTTTCCGTCCATTTTCCACCCTCTTGGGGTTGACTTTTCAGTTGACTTTTCTCATTCTTGCCCGATTTTTACACTTTCGGCCATTTTCACACTATTCTTGAGATGGCAGACAATATTCCAGGCGGTGGGGCTCCCCCGGAGTTGGACGTGGACCCTGAGGCCGAGCTCCTGCCTCTTCACATCCGGCCGTTGGATCCTGCGACCTACAGGCTGGCGATATACGTGCTTCCTCCTGATAGCCTCCGTCACTTCAGGAGTTATGAGCGATGCGTGCCACTGGAGCTTCTGCTGCGTGAGCCAAAGTCGCATCTGTCCTATGGCGCTTCTGAGGTACACTCTTCCCTGTTTCATTTTCCGCAAAGTAGAATACATAACTGCAATAGTCGATTATGTTTTTTAACTATTTGGCCCGGATACACCGATATACCACATGCTGTAGTTCACTGTGAGCACATCTACACCCGTTATCTGTTTAAACTTTAAACACATGCACGCACACTGCATATTCATCAATTCTGAGCGTATTCAAACACAGGCACACACACTGCATTTTCCCAAATTTTGAAGGCATTCAGACACATGCACACACACTGTATTTTCTCCGAATTCTGAAAGCATTCCAACATATGCACACACACTGTGTATTTTCTCAAATTTTGAAGGCATTCCAACATATGCACACACACTGCATTTTCTCGATTCTGCACGTTTTC
Organism: Camellia japonica; assembly: GCA_030407325.1. NCBI lineage: Eukaryota > Viridiplantae > Streptophyta > Magnoliopsida > Ericales > Theaceae > Camellia > Camellia japonica. Next base: position 15,990 of record JAPPVO010000317.1, read on the forward strand.
ACACATTGTACTTCTGACATTGATTCGCATCTGTTGTTTGTTGTTTGTTGCTTTTGTTGTTGTGTTTTTTTTTTTTTATCACAGGGAGATTCCCCATGCTTCCGAGGAATGGGAATGTCATGGCCCGAGGATGGTATATGGAGCTGCCCGACGCAGTCCGCCAGATCGTTGACCAGGCTGGCTTTGGGTGCTTCTGCATGGGGCTCTCGCGCCTCACTGCGAGCAGGCCCCTTCTTGCTGCTCTGGTGGAGAGTGGTGGGACACCACCGACTCCTTCCACCTTTCTGTCACCGAGGAGATGACGATGACTCCCTTTGATTTCTCGATGCTCACCGGCATCGGGGTAGGGGGTTGATCCAATCCCCTTTGATATTGATATGGAGGAGTGGGACGCCGCTCAGATGTACCTGCTCGGTACTCGGCTACCCCTTGCCCGACCAGGATTTGTGAGGTATTCGTGGTTCGAGGACCACTTCCGGATCCAGGCACCTACTACCCGGGAGGAGGAGGAGCAGTACGCCCGCGGTTTTATCATGTTTCTGCTAGGACCACGCTTTTCGCCGACGGGCGAACACCGTCACCCTCTATCTGCTGAGTGCGCTTGTGGACGTGACGCGGATCCGCCTTTATGACTGGGGTGGCGCGGCTTGGCCACTCTCTATGGTTACATGAGCTCATCGTCCTGCCCGCAGCGGAAGCGGGACAGTTGCTTGGAGGCTATTGGCGAGCCTGGGAGGTACACATTCCTTTCCTGTTTTCAATTCTGGCCTTTCATTATCTGTACACCATACACACGGCGCACACGCAATCTGTTTTACACTGACTGTATATTGCACACACTGCACAACACATTGCATACATTGCACAATACACTGCACACTGTTCTCTTATTTCTGTTTTTATCTGCATACTGCTTTATCTGATAAGCCTGCTCATGTCTGCTCTGTTACGTTCCGTAGTTGTGGGTGTTGTATGCCTACTTCCCTAGGCTTGCCCCAGTACCAGACGAGGAGAGATGCCCCCCATGATCCCATTTTCCCATCGCTTTGACGTGAGGTGCAAGCGGCGGCCGCGGAAGCCCTTCATCTTCACGCGCTACTTTGACACCATCACACGCAGCCGAGGTATGTCAAACATTTTAGTTTATTGGCTTTGCTTTGCAAATGTACTTTAAATAGCAGATAACAAACTGTATTTCCTGCCATTTGCAGATCACCTGGCAACCGTGGGCTTCGTTGCCCATCGTAGTTCGGGAGCGGTATGCCGGCGCTCAACAGACTGCCCGATTTAGAGTCTTGTTAGAGGGCCCGGTTTGCCGTACCTGGTACTTTGGGGAGCGCTTCTTGCGGCAGACCTTAGGCATGCCAGAGCAGCCGGTTCCAGCACCTCCTCCCACCCATGCGAGGGACACTGAGAGGTATACCTTAGCGGAGATAGCAGATTACACCATCAGTTGGAGCCATGAGCGCTTTGTAGATGAGGGCGACTATGCGAGTGTTCGTCCAGACCTATATCATGCAGCCTCTGACCAGTGCTGGCCGAGTTGAGAGAGAGAGAGCAGCGACGCCAGCTGCGAGAGCAGGAGCATCGCGGGCACCTCAGGCTCGAGGTAGGAGTGGGCCCCGGAGAGGGCAGAGAGCTGGGTGGCCTGAGTTGCCCACTATGATGACATGCCGAGGGCAGGGTGGGAAGACTTACCAGATCCCCATCGCTCCCCCTCCGGCTGATCACAAGCTAGTCGGATTCCACGGTTTGCCTCCGGTATGCATTACTGCACTTTGCATTTTGTACAGTCATTTCATTTCATTTCTCTTGATATTCCGCAGAATACTGATGCTTCTAACATTTTGCAGGCTTCCGCTGAGTACACTCGCCAGTCTTTGGAGTTGACTGCTTCCGTGATGGGGATACTACAGCGGAGCCTCAACCTTCTGGCTATTTACAGTATCCTGGTAAGCTTTTTCAACCACAATCTCAAACTGTGCATAATCTGTTTCACACATAATCTGATGCATCGCACTGTCAACATGGCACTTGATACGCGGCCTTCACGGCTTTGATACACTGTAACTCACGGATTGTTCACAGCATTGCTCACGACATTCATACACTGAACTCGGTCACTACATTCTGTTACTGACACACTGCTCACAACATTCATACCCTGTATTCATACACTACATTCTGTTCTGATACATTGCTTACAGCATTCATACACTGTATTCATACACTACATTCTGTTCTGATACACTGCTTACAGCATTCATACACTGTACTCATACACTGCATTCTGTATTTATACTCTACTTTGCGTAGTATAACTGATGCATTTACCATTTGTCCTTTTCAGGCCCCATTCCAGATATCGACTACAGAGGGTGCTATGGGAGGACCGTCTGTACCTGCCCGAGGAGGAGGGAGAGCAGAGCGAGAGACCACAATACCCCCCCCGCACCAAAGCGGGGCGCATTCATGTTGGGAGCAGCTCACGGGCACCGATTTCGGACGATGATGAGTCCGAGACAGAGTCGTCTGAGGATGAGACTGGAGATGACTTGCTCGGGCTCAGATGGTGAAGCCGACGACGATGCTCCTGGACCTTCGTCCAGGAAGAGGACGAGGACAGACTCTCATGCCTAAGACCAGTTGACATTGATCTAGACTGTTGCTACTTTTCTTCTTTTTCTTACTTTGCTTTTCTTTGGGCACACTGTACTGCTTCAGGCAGATTTTGCTTTCTCAAAACTATATACTTTGAAAAGATGATGGAATGAAACAAGCTTTTTGCTGAAAAAGTGTTATACTTGTACATTTTATGCATCGCATCGCATCGTATCGCATAACAATGAGATTGAATGGAAATTGAACATGCATGTGTTACCAGGTCAGGTAGTGAACCAACGTAACAAATTGACTCAACAATCAATAATAAAACCTTGACAAGTTTACAACTCGATAAGCAAAGAGCAACAACTCGATAAACAAAATTGCGACAGCTTGATAATCAAATGAGCAACAACTCGATAAGCAAATGAGTAACAACTCGATAAGCAAATTGAAGTAACACAGGTGTGACTTTGCAAAATCAACACCGGAAGGCACTGGGAGTGGAACTAATCACAAGTTCCCAACATGTTCAACACATAGACTGCTCATTTTGAACACAGAGCTCATAACACAGCGCTGAGTTCATTCGGCCCACAGCTCTTACAACACACTGCTCATTCTGAACATACAGCCCATAACACAGCGCTTGGTTTATTCTGCACACGGCGAATCCTGAACAAACAGTCCGATCTGAAAAGACGGGATGCAAAGATGGAATCGGCAGAAGTTGAAACATACTCAGATGCTCCAAATTTTCCTCTTTTCTTTTGCTTCGCAATCCAGAACACATATATTCACTGTTCTCATATGACCTGGGTTGAACCCTGCAGTTTTATGAAAGAATAAATCTTATTTTGCACAAATGTAGAGAATGGCACAGCACTCTGAGCACAAAACGACTTTGTTTTGAAATTGAGTTTTTAACCGGGTATTGAGCCTACGACTGACCACAGTGCACTACGACTCAACAAACAAAAAAAAAGGCAAACAACCTAAACGCATCGAGAAACACTCGAAACGACTCAAAACAAGAGATGAACAAAACAGAAGACACGACACACAGACATGTTACAAAGGCAAAAGACCTCCTGGTCACGAGGAGCTAGTTCCTCCGGGTATTGTTTCCCACCCTTTCTTATTTGTGATTCTCACGTCACTCGGCCCTCAGGCTCTGTTTTTCTGAAAAAGCCATTTTCTCACTTTTTCTCTCATCGCACATCTCTCTATTCTTTAATCTCTCATTTTTTATCCCTCCCCTGGGTGGTTGATGGATAAACAGGAAGTTGTGGGTTCACGCCCAACATTATTAGCTCGCGGCTATCTCCTCCGGTGATATTTAGTCGAGACCCCGGATAAGGGAGTGGAGTAACTTGATCCACTCGAATTCGTGCTTCGCACTTGGCTTGATACCTCGCTGCTTGGAGGATAAAAGAGCTTTCAGCCCTTTGCTGTTAACTTCAGTTCTGGCAGGCAGAGTGCCCTTTCTGGCAAGTATGTTGACAATGGGGTAAAGACAGGAAGCCTGACTCGACTGTGCCCCTAGTTCATCATTTTGACCATTTTTTGTTTTGACTTTCTACTAAAACAATTTTGACCAATGTGAGAGTTAAATCAACATACTTATTCAACTTTTTGATTTGAAATCATGCAAGTTAGGCTATGAGCACTGAAAATTTTCCTTTTTGGGTCCAAGAAAAAGGTCCAGTTTTGGAAAGAATGGAATAATTTTCGAGAGACTATTAGTCAACCTCAGTAAAAATTCTCAAAAATTATTTTTGCAAATGGCCACTGCTTGACCGACGTGGAATTGACTCTTGAGATGTACAACCTCAGATCCATAACAATGGAAAACTGCCCCTTATCTGAAGGACACTGCACAGCAATGGAAAATTGCCCCTTGTTTGAATGGCAACTCATGGCAACGGAAAGTTGCCCCTTGTCTGGATGGCGCCGCAACAAACTGTAATCAGTCCTCAGAGTGACGAACACAACTGAACTCTTGGATACAGAGAAGGCGAAGATGATCAAAACCATTACATGGACATAATTGAATTGGAAGTGTTTACAGCTAGACTTCGGAATGAAGTTGCCTACGTATCCCAAACATGGGAATCAAGCCTTACGTAGTTCGAGGTAAGGTACGCTCGGGTATTTAACCTCTCCTTTTACGCTCTAACTTTTGCCAAGGCCGCCCTTCTGGGTTTTCAACATTGTGAGCTTTGTTTTTCTTTTCTTTTCGATTCTTTTCTTTTTTTCTTCTTTCTTTTTTCATTTTCTTCATTTTTCTTCATTTCTTTTTTGTTCTTTTTGCTTTTCTTTTCATTTTTTTTCATTTCTTTTTCTTGCTCTAACTTTTGCCTGGGTCGCCCTTCTGGGTTTTCGGCCCAGCGAGCCTCTGAAGGGAAAAAGTGTAGCTTTGTCCATGCCAAATGGTTTTAGGGTCTCGAAGCCGTCCGAATCCAGGAGAATGGCTGCTATCTGCTGACGATGTAGAAGTCCATCCAATGGGGGCTGAATTTGCCCCTAGTATTGTGGATAGGAACTCAGTTGTTCTTCAACAAAACTTTCTTCTTTCTTCCCTTATGGGATTTGGCATTCTTGCCAATCTTCGTTGATTTGCGGAATGGTCCATCTTTGGCTCTTCGAGCACAACGGACATTTTTGCTCCTAGTTCCAGGGGTACTTCTGATCTAGCTTTGCAAGCTTCTTTTGACGATGGCTGGCCTTCTCGACCTGACTTTATTGCCTCTTGTTCGAGGACTGCTTCGAATCTGGCCACACAGGCCTTGTGGTTGACCGTTGATCATTCAGAATTCAAGTTCAAGGTTTGAAAGTAAGGGGTCGAATCTCGGGGTTGAGAGCGATCCTAAGCTGCATAATCTCAAGAGCGATTCCACACAGGTCTTCGCAGGACCGCGTAAAACATTTTTTTGCAATCTTTTAAGAAAGCGACAAGTCGCTCGCGCTGAAGACAGTGCGGAACCAATCTGGATCAAGCCAGGATCCTTCTCAGTACTCACGTTAACAAACATGATCTCAATCACTAAGGGCTTAGCATGCCTCTCTTTCTCTCATTTGATCAAATTTTTACAAATCCCGAGGAATTCCTTCCTCTTTGTTTTCAACACATTGTTCAAAAAGTTTTGAAAAACTTAGGTCAATACAATGACTTAAAGGCACAAAAGAGCAGGTGAAATGCACTGCCGTTTCATTCTAAACATGCTGGCACAACAGGCTCAAAGTAGCAATAAGCACAAAAACATGACAGCCACAGCTGTTTCATTCAGATTTTCTGGTTGCAACTGGCTCCACAGCAGAGACAGACCCAAAAGAAAGCAAAGAGATAAGCACAAAAAAAAATAGTGTAGTCCGAGGTAACACCCCCAACATCACCCGACTTCTGTACAACAAGACTGACTCAATACAACAAGTAGACCCTTAATTAAAAAGACTGACTCAAAATAATGAGACAGACTTAAAACAACACAAAGCTGACTCAACACCCAATGTCAGAAACTACAAAAAAAAAAAAAACCAGCATTCACAAATGCTCAAAACAGTGCGTGCCACACGCCACATCTGAAGCAAACTGAGCACCGCCTGCAGGTGGTCCGACCCCTGATCACATACTTGAATTATCTTCGAAGTCCAACAACTCAGTGGTAACAGACTTTGCTGAGCTAGGCGGGAGGATGACATCATTGTCGATCAAGTCTTGCACTTCGTGGCGAAGACGAAAGCAATTGTCGGTGGTGTGACCAACTTGTTGATGGTACGCACAGTACTAGGTAGCATCATGTGAGAGAGGGAGATTGCTCGGGAGAGGTCGAGGCTCAAGGGGTTTGAGATGACCCTTCTCAGTGAGGATTCGAAGAGCCTTGGACAAAGGCATGTAAAGGGCGTGAAAGACCCTGTGCCCTCGGGGCAGATACTTCGAAGTCTGGGGACCTTTGCTGGACGCACTAGCAAAAGGATCAACAGGTGCTGCCTTGGCCCTCTGATCTTTCCCAGGTGCAGGGTTAGGATGGGAAGGAACTGTTCTGGTACGACGGTTCCTATCCCGATTTTCCCTCTGGCTTGAACTGCTCTTTGTCTAAGTAGAGAAAATGTCATCCACAGTCTTAGCCACAACTGCGAGTACTTGCTGTTTATTCAACCCTCCGACTTTCAGAGCCTCAACAGCTTGCTGGAGTTGTACATAGGGATCTATGTCCACTTTCATCTTGTTCTTTCGACTAGCCTCAGCTTGGTGGGTGGTTTGGGTTGCTGCTTCAGTGTGAAGCCCTGTTGTCGTTGACATGTCATTGCCGGAGCTTGAGACAGCTTCAGGTTGGCTGAGCTCGATTACAATTCACCCCAGTAGCGGGGGCTCCTGCGGCATGAAGTTCCCGGTATACGATGCAGTTGGTGGTGGGGCCGACATTCCGTAAACTAGATCAGCCACGGATCTATGAAGGTCGCTAATCATTCCCATCAGCTCAAAGGTGGTGGGCTCACGGGTTTGAAACAACTGGGGTTCCCAGATCGGGCGCGCGGTAGGCGACCTGGGCGGGTGTGGCACCTCAACGTCAGCCTCACCTTGCAAGATGATTCCTTGGTTTAATGCGGCTGCCATAACCACAATTTCCTCTGAATTCTGTGCCATCATGAATCCGCTGAACTGAACGGAGGTGCTGTGACCGGTGACTGACGGATCAGATGTCTGCCTTGTTTCAGCGAAGGAGAACACTGGCTATTCTGAACTAAGTCTCTGAACTGAAAGACAAAACAGGCAGCATTTCAGCCCAATTTCATCAGAACTGACATAGGCATAGCTGAATAACTGTACTCTACTACTGATCACTGTTCCCCAAAATCACTGCCCCAAATCTGAATTTGATACCCGCAGATATAACTGATTCTCAAAACACTGATACTGATGCCCGTAGGCCTGATACCCAAACTTGCAAACTGATATATGCATTCCTGTAGAGGCACAACTCTAAAAGCACATAACAAGCAAATGAGAGCCAAGACACCCCTATGAAGAGGTAGGGTTTCCCTGTTCTATTTTGTTAGAGCTAGGGTTTCACTACGCACGCAGTGGTTTCAAATAACCTACAATCGGGTGAGCAACCTGTCCTAGCTTGGAATGGTCACTATGGATTCCGAATATGCACTAGGTCGAATGGTCAAAAAAAGGGGTGCCCCGGTAAAAATCGGGGTTTGTGTTCCCATCGTGGTAGAGCCCGTAACCGGTCAGCCTTATGGCAAGTTTCTCAAAGCGAGCCTCCGCAGCAACCGTTCAGGAATAGCAGATGGCAAACACGGTGTCCTAGGTGCACCAATGTAAATGCAATGCAAGAAACACATAAGCGTAATCAAAACAAGATATCATGAGTTCGAGTCAAGTTCTCTAACTCCCCAGCAGAGTCGCCAGAAACTGTAGACGTCCCCGAACGTCCCGGGAGGGAATCCCGTTTTGTTCATTGGGGCTTACTACAGTTCAGGACTCAATGTCACGGTCCTGTATCTAATCTCGTAGTGTGCAATGCAAGACCGATGAATCATCAAAGAGTCCAAATCCGGCAAATTGTTTGAAAAAACAGATTTTAGAGAAAGAAGTGCCAAACATGGACTGCTTGCCAGATACAGAGTCGCACCTAAATATTTATTTAGGGGAATTTAGAAAACCCTAACTCGTTGCCTAAGGCCACGTGTCCATCATCACCAAAGTTGCCTAGGCTCGGGAACTTGGGTACGATTGGGGAAAGTCAGCTATGAGCACCCCCGCTCGCCGATCGAAGATCGGCCACTACTAAGCATGATATCGATTTTTGAA
>JAPPVO010000318.1:0-23386 GCA_030407325.1 Camellia japonica
AAGCCAGCTTCGAAGCATACTACATGCTTAAAGATACTAGAATGCTCGAGTATTGGTGTACTTCAAAGGGTTTAAAGACCTGTTTGAGGGTTATTAATGAAAATAACGGCCTTCGAAGCAAAACTTAGGATTCTTTAAGGAGAATTGCTATTCAAAACATCAAAACCAATCGTTGGTTTTTATAAGAAGGAGATTGTCTTTTAAACTAAAACAGCATGGACTGCTCTTCGAAGTAAAAGTGGTCAATTTAAAATTGACTGGCTATATCAACCATGACCATGTATTGGTTATAGTTAGTTTTGAAGGGTAAGGTTGTTAAATTCGAAACACTAATTCCAGATGATATCAGCCAAAATTGTCAACTTTACTCCATAAATTGGAAAAAGACATGTTGGTTCTTTTAGTGTTTCATTAAAAACAATTGAGTCCAGATTCGAAGGATGAGATTGTTCAATTCGAAGCTCTGAATTGGCTTTTAAAGACAAAAGGAAACAGAGTCAAACAATGTCAAATACAGAAAAACTTTGTTTGTATTCAAGCCAAGGCAATAACACCAAGTAACCCTATCTGGGTACAAACTCAAGCTCATAAAAATAAGGAATAGAATAAATAACAAGATCATGAAATTTGGTCCAACAGTGATCAATGAAATTTTGTTCTTTCTTTATTATATCCTCTATTTCTTCTAATGTTGGCTGCATGAGTTGATGTGCTCTCACTTCGTAGTAGAGCTCTTCAGCCTTTATTTCGAAGGCTTCCTCTCTCAATTTTTGTTCCATTTCGTCTATGACCAAATCATCCCAATACGTAGAATCTTTATTCTTGAAATCATCGAATTCTTCGATAAAGTTCTCTGCTTCGTACTGGGCATGAATTCGAAGAGACAAAAGTTGGTCTAAGGATTGCGTAGTAGCCTTAGAATTTCGATGCCAGTAAAGGAGCAATGGAAGTTGGTCCAGGAACATATGAAGTTTTGCTTGGGCAAGGGGATTAAGGACATGGCTCCTAGTCAGAATATCACAAGCCCATTGAAAGTTCTTAAGAGGGACTGCGTCCTCAAGAACATTGAAAGGCAAGTGAGAGAAAGCTGCAAGCAGAAGTTGAGCTTGTTTCCGTTCAACTAGAGTAGGGAATGATAGAGGTTTGTAAGGTGAAAAGACTTCATTCATGGGGAGTGCAAGCCTCAGTTTTTCTATCCAGCAAAGAGTTGGTGGAGGAGAAGGTATAGATGCTTCTGCTTCAGAAGATAAAGAAGAAGGTGTGGATGCTTCTATTATGGGAGATGGCACGGGGGTGGAAGGAACAAAGGCATTAATATACTCAAGCCAGTCAAAAGAACAAATATTCGCCTTTTTGGCTAAGAATGATGGATTGTACCCTTGTGCTTCTTCTAAGTGCCGGGTAGCATGCATTATCTTTGTAGGCATGGAGGATGTGTACCATGCTACAAGCAGATTCTCCTCCAAACTACGTCGATGGTCAATGGGCACGTAGGGGTAGACCACTGAACTTCGAGCGTAAGAAGGAAATTCTAAAGGGTCAGTGAACTCAACAAAATGATGGTTGATTCGTTCCCTCAAATCCCAGGACTCAGGTGTTGACCAGCTTGTCCAGTCAGAAACCCCAGAAGAGGAAGAAGTTGCAGCTTCATCCCATGCAGAGGTTAGCGAAGAAGAGTTTCCCAAGTCCATATTTGCAACTTGCCGAATCAAAGGCTTGAGAGCAGTTCGTTCGAGGTACAAGGAGAGGTTAAAAGAAGAACTTCTTGTGTCTATATCTGCAACTTTTTGAATCGAAGGATTAAGGGCAATGTGCTCGTAGTCCAAAGGTTGATAATTTGCAAAAGCTCCCATGACCTGAATATAGAAAGGCGGGTAAAGGTGGCTAATGAATGCGTGGAGATTCTTTCGAGGGGAAGCAGCATTACTCAATGGCTCTTCGTATGCTTGATCAGTAGAAAGGGAAGTTGATTTAGCCATGGTCTGTTCAAATACTAAGGTATTGGGATGTTCGACAAATTGAAAGAGAGTTAATGCAAATGATCACCAAACAGGTGACGGTTGTGTTTCCAGAATATGGATTCCATGCACGTTCTAAAAGAGCGGGAAAGCTGTGATCCACTAATATCACCAAGTATTGGGTATATTAGTGCAAGGGGTAATGTTGGCTACATATTTTGTAAAAGCCAGTTACGATTCGACACGTGGCAGAGTAAGGGCATTGTGGGGAGATTATTCGAGTCTTCAATCCTGATCGTACACGTGGCAATTAATATTGGTTCTCACGAGATCTGAGTAGTACTAGATCAGTAAAGAGATGCAAGGTGACGTGGTTTCAACGGTTACTCATATTCAAATTCAAATACAGGAGGGAAGCTCAACTGCAAGTGATGGCATAGTGGAACTACTTATAAGGCAACATGATCAGCGATCATGGAGGAGCAGTTCGACGGTTTGAAGTGCAGTTCGAAGGTCATCCTTGACAAGTATAAATAGCAGGGAAGCCCCCAGAAAAAACCCCCAGACTCAGATCCAACAAACCAGTCATTTACTTCATTTTCTTTTCCAGTCTTTACATTTCCTGCACTTTAAATATCCATTCTTTACATTCCTGCACTTTAAATTCTCGCACTGTACTTTATTCATAGGAGTAGTTTCAAGTAGATCGTCACTGTAAACCTCAACAAGGCTGAGTTTGGACTATTGTAAGTTTTCATTTTTAATGAAATATTTCAGTTACTTGTCATTTCACTGTTATTTTGCTTAATTTCTCCTAAGTCAAGCCACCAGTAAAAGTCCTCTTCATTGAGGCTGAGAGAACTAAAACACAATCGTCTGATAATTGGTTGGCAATTATAATTTCTGTAAGGACTAATTGATCCTTGCTGGCACGCTCGCATTTACAAAAATACTCTTCGAAAGCCAAAAAGCCAACAGGTTTATATGTTTCTAAGAATAGACAATCCATGTATTATAATATATATATACTAGTGTGTGTCCGTGTCTAAAGGCACGGTGCAAATAATGATAAAATCAAAATGTAATTGAATATAAAATTATTGGGTTAAAATATAATTTATTCCATTTATTGCTAAAAAATTGAAGTCAAAATATAAATCAAGGTCTGGTTAATTTTGAAAAGATTTTTTTTTTTTAAAACTTGAAAATAAACATTTCCTAATCAACTATTTAAAGTACGGCAAGTAATTCAATCATAAACATTTTGGTTTTATTAACAAACTTTATGACTCTAAAGTATAAACTTCATATCAACATAAAAATTAAAAATAAAAGCATCCTTACCAAGCAAGTCAAAAAAAAAAAATTATAGATACAAAATAAAACACACAAACCAAAGGTATTGTACATTTGTTAACACGATAATCCAAAAAAAATTACACCAAACAATGCACAACCAGTGCTTCACAATTACAAAAAAAAAAAAAAAAAAAAAATTAAAATTGAATACCAAACAATACATGCCAGCCAGTGCTCTATAATCTATAAAAAAATTAAAATTAAAATGTACACCAACCAATACTTTTCAATTTTAAAAAAAAATTAATTTTAAACACCAAGCAATGCACATTTGCTAGTGCTATTGCCACAACTCACATTGTAATAGTTCTTTGTAAATTATAAACCCAAAACTACATGAGAAAAAATATAGGGAAAAAAAAAATTAACTTGCCTACAAGGTCACATGAGATTTTAAAAAATGTATTCCCAACACAATCTACACCACATGGAAATAAGAAGAAATTAGGTACAACAACTTACTAATGGTGCAGAGAGACCATATATATTTTGTTCAAACCTTATGTAACACAACAGATATATAAAATCATGGAAACACCTATGTAAGGACTAAATACTACTGTAAATGTTTTGTAAGGTACATCCCTTTTCTAATCACTGATAAATGTGAACGCATACAGGAAAAGATTTCAACTGTTGAAGCAATTTAACAATTATAATAGACCTCATCAGTCAGACAATAAGGTACAATAGACCCTAAAAATATATTATATATCTGTATATAAATCAAATAATAATAAAATTCCTTCCACAACATGAGGAGTTTATTCCCAAAACCAACCAACAATACAAAGTTAATGAAATAAAGAATATCTGTAGGTGTCCTGGTGGTATGAAATCAATAATCTTCTAAACTTTTCAGTGTTTAAATAAACATCAAAAAAAATTTCATATACAAAATTGTAGAAAGCCTATTGTTTTAAGCATTCCCTTTAAGTGAATAAATCTTCCCTCTGTAGAGATGAACCTTGAGAGCAGTCTCAAAATGCAAAGCTCAAAAAATATTATTTTTCCACTTCCAGTTGGTGCTGAAATGACCATATTTACATCGGATTGGAAACAGGCAGAAAAGCATTCACTCTGCAATGAGTTAAAGTACCTATACAACAAATACAAATGCATAAACAATACCAATTACACCATGTATAGCAACAGAACAATATTTTAGGCATTGTGGGTCAATTCCCTAAAGAAAATTTAGTATCATACATTGTTTTGAAGGCAGGTGTAAAGAAAATTTAGTGTATGCCCGTACCTAAAGGCATGGTGTAAAGAAAACAAATGGGAAAAAGGATACTACTCTTTAAAGATTAAAAAAAAAGGTTTGGGAGGCATCCATTGCCACTGGTGGCAACATCAATAGCAGGGAATGAAGGGGATGCGGAGGAGGCACATGTGAGGCAAACAGAGTCAGTGATGGCTTAGGGTGAACAATAGTGTTATAGGTGTAGGGAAAGAAGAGAATGAGTCAATAGAAGATAGAAGAGGTATGGTGAGAAAGAAGAGAGAAATGAAAATAGTGAGAGAATGAAAAAAATCTCAACGCTTCACTTTTTAGTTGGGATTATCTAAACCATTCTAACCAAATATAAGAGAGAAATATTTTCAAAATTTGCTATAACTATAAACTGAACTAACTACACAAAAATCACCTAAATGAACATCTATAAATCTAGAAACAATGAATCAAATGTAAAAGTTAAAAAAATGAACTCATCAATAATGAAAATTCAGTGTTTGATTTTTCCTTGGACTTGCAGTACCTTATTCACAAATCACAATAATATGTTTGAATATAGATATTAGACTTTTCTCAAGTGTACAAAGGTTCTAGAGTTCCAAATAGGAGACGTTGCACATGATAATACATATGTAAGCAAATGATCCTTCTAACTGAATCTTTTTATCAAGCATTACATATGCAACCAGTTGTGGCTAATACAAAACACATGTGAAAAATCTAGAAATCCCCTAGATGCTGATTTGTGATTATGTATCAATTTTAAGCAATAAATAACAATCCCAATCAAACAATCAAGACAAATCAACACAACGATTTTAACGCGGAAAAGCCACAATTGGACACCTCCAACTATGATTAAAAAACCACGGGCAACAGCCACAAAACAATCCACTAAGAAGATTTAAAGGAATTACACAGGTATACTCTCAATTACCTAGCGAATCCACGCCTAATTGAACCAACCTCTATGTGCCTCTTCCAACCCCGTCTTCACCTCGGAATTGTCTTTACGATAAGCCACTCCAGAATCCACCGAAGCTTCAGGCTCGAATTCTTCAGAATCCACCGAAGAACAACTCTCTCTCTTATGTAACAAACAAAACCTTTGATGTATACTTTTCAAACCATGAGTTGAATACTCAATCAAAAAATCAAAGAAACTAACAAAATATCCCCAGATATAAACCTTAAGAACCAAAAAAAAATCTGGAGGAATTAATTTAGTTTTGGGAGAAAACCAACTACTTATAGAAAACAAAAGTAATTCTAGTCTTGAAAGAAAACCAACTTCTTAAAGAAAACAAAAGTAATCCTAGTTTTGAAAGAAAACCAACTTCTTATAGAAATCCTTGTCAACCGGGATTGCCAAGAATAAAACCTAACAACATGGAAGGCCAACTCAATAAAAAAAAAAAAAAACACATGGAAGAAGAAATTATTTGAAAACCAACAATGAACAACAATGTGCTGCCAAATAAACCTTGGAGTTTGAATCATATTTAAAATTTTTGAATGAAAAATGAAGAAACTTACGCACTTTAAAACACCATTGCACTGATGGAACACATATTTGGGTGTCCCAGTGGCATAAGTCTGTCTGATAAACCATCATCAGGAGAAGTGTTTTGCGCCCAGGCTTAGTTTCTCCCTGTATTCCAGTCAGTCAACTTCCTATCAGCGCTGTAATTTTGATTTCGAACATAATTCTTCATTTAGTTATCTAAAAAATAAAAAGAGCTACAATTGGTCTACCTTCTCATCATAATGTGTAAATCAAAGAGTTAGGAAACAAAATTAATGTAACAGAGGCAGAAACGGGAGGGGAAAAGGAAAAATAAAGAATAATCAGTATCTGGAGTTGTAGACATGTTTGAATTTCTACATATTTTTAACAGAATAGAGAACAAAAGGGCAACTTTAAAATTATAAATTTCACGGAGGGCAACAAAAGCTGAAAGAGAAAGAAGGAGATGAGTGAAACAACAAAATCTGAGAGAAATAACTTACCGGAGTGAGCTCTAATGGGGGAAAGAAGGAAACAACAAAAGCTGAGAGAGAGAAAAGAGAGAGTTTTAAATTTGAAATCAAGAAACCTACGCACTTTAAAATACCATTGCACTGATGAAATCAAGAAACTTGTTAATCACTTGAAGATACAAAGCAAGCAAGAGAGATGTAATATAGGATTTATGGACACAATCATGGAACTAATTTTCTTAAATCAACCTAATGAAAAGTGCAATAAAATAGAAGCACAAATGACAATTCAATTAAAGAAGAATGCATGGATAGTTTTTTTTTTTTTTATTTAAGCTTTAAATTTTGGTTCCCCCATGACTAAAAGTATATATCATATTAGAAGTCCTATTAAAATTAAGTTGCCAAACTATAAAACAATATGTGCAACATATGGGTTGTGTTGAGCCATGACACCACTATTAATCATCCCATAAAAACAAATTGAATTAATGATTGGGATCCATTCCACTAATGTAAAGAAGATGATAAGATAAACAAATTTACTTATCACACTATTACTCGTTTGTAAATGGGCATTGGACGTTAAAAAAAAAAAATTAATATAACGGTGATATCATATTAAAAAAAATTGATCATATCATTGAATTTTTATTTTGTGGATGATGCAGCCATTTTATTGTTCTTGGTTACATTGTTTTATCAAGAGTTGTGCTTCGTTTGGGAATTCGAACTCAAATTTGGAGGAATTGTTAAATACTCTGTTATCCTCAAATGCTGTACAATTCTATGAAGCAAACATCTTTGAGGAAAACAAAAAAGAATAATGAAATTGTGAGTTAACATAGCTGAAAAAAACAAAGGAATTGGTGACTTGTTTCCTTTCTCTTTGAGTTGATTTTTTGCTAGATGTGCTGTTTCACATTTTTACATCAGATAAAATCGTTACAATAACTATAAAAAATAAAAATTGGTCACAAAATCTAAATCTTTAATATCAAACACAGAATTAACAATTTTTATACTGGAATGCAATATTTCAAATAAGATAAATTAGAAATCAAGAAATTTATTGAAATCAAAACATCAAATCCAAAAACTGAGAGCGAAGACTCACTATCTCGAGGAGAAGAACCAAACCGAAACTTCGCTGATACAATGATGCTTCCTCTACAATGTTGAAATTTCTTGTTAAAAAAAAAAAATTTATCGAAATTTCGGAGGGAGGGTAACACCATAATAATTGAATCTCATTTTCCAAGCCAAGTCTGGCAATGGTAAGGAAAATCAAAGGTGTTGTGATTGTGTGAAACCACATTTATAAATTGAAGGCACTTTATGGGTACTTTTTCCGGGAAAAAATTCGTACACACAATAACATGAATATAAACAACAACAACAATAACATCCAATCGAATATAATCGAATTTCACAATGAACTCAAAAAAACCCCTAAAATTAACCAAACAGCATCAGAAATCGCAATTATTCATATGTAGATACAATTAAAAAATAGACATAGCCCGTCAGAAAGAGAAAGAGAGAGGCAGGACACGATGAACTTAAAAAAAAAAAAAAAACCTAAAATTAATCAAACAGTATCAGAAATCGCAATAATAAAAAAAACACACAGCCTAACAGAGAGAGAAGGGGAGAAGTAGAAACCGAGGACTACCTTGTGAGCCGAGTTCGAGAGGCAGAAATAGAGGACTGGAGAGCAGCGTCGGGAGCGAGTGAAGAGGAAGGGTAGGAAAGAAGAAGAACAAAGAGGAAAAGAGAGAGATCTTACCTTGCGAGCCGAGTTCGAGAGGTAGAAGCCGAGGATTGGAAAGCAGCGTCGGAGCGAGCGAAAGAAGAAGAACAGAGAGGGAGAGAGAGAGAGAGAGAGAGAGAGAGAGAGAGATAAAGAGGGAATGTGGAGGAGATGTAGGTGAGAATAGAGAGGGAGAGAGAGACGTGGGTAGGTGGAAGGCTGGGGAGACAAATATTTGGGCGGGAACTACATAGATCTCAGCCATTGATATATATCCAGGGTTGTTACAGACCATTGGATCAAAATGTATCTCTAAGATAAATTAGACATTTTCAAAAACCCTTCTCCCTTATTATATAGATATATGATTTAATTATGTTATTACTTATGTCTAATTAACTCAATTTTTTGCATGCATTCTCAATTTGCCATATGAAATAAACGGTTTAAATCATTGACATAGGTATAGATGAGTCCGACAATGCGAAAACTTTATAAGTTAAGATTTTCAATTTTAATAAATCCAAACTCATATAACTTAACATAAACTTTTAAATTGAAATAAATTATAATCTTCTCATTTAAATTGCTACAAACAATGGCTCCATTTATTTATAATTATTTATGAGTTGGATTTTGGGTTCAAACAGCCTAGGTAGGTGTGGACCCAACCCATGAGCACAAATTGCTTAGAGGAATTTGTCAGGGGACCCATTGCTTGGTGGATTCCTTTCCCACATGCAACACGCACAACCCAATCTTATTATGGGAGATTTTTTATTGTTTGCGTCGATGAAATTTTTTACACAATCTTATGCTAGATTAGTGTAGATAAATTTAAAATTTTCTAATATAACTCTATGAAAAATTATTCAGGATCACTATGATGATATATGGTGACATTTTATTGTTGCATAATTTTTTATGGAATTAAAATTAATGAAATTATTAATAGAAATGTATGGGATAAGTATGGAATTAGATGAGATGAACGGTAAAAAAAAGGCCAAAGTGCTTTTACAATTGGCATTTCTCTTACATGCTTGAATAAGCTAAAGTGCTACGATTGATTGTGAGAGAGAGAGAGATCTAGCTGCTCTCTCTCTCTAGAATGGGGGAAAACGCTCTCAACTTCGTGAATGGAAATATGAGCAAGTAATTGCGAATGATTCAATGTTTGATGTACCTATTTATGCTAGCCCAAATCCGCGGCTTAGGGACACACTTTGGGAAAATCTGGAAGCAGTTGCTCAAAATATGAAAGATCCTTGGTTATTAGTAGATGATTTCAATGATATTGGATCTCAATGGGAGAAAAGAAGCTTCAACTCCAATACAAGCCTAGTTCGAACTCATAAATTTGTAGCTAGGATGAATAGGTGCAAGCTCATGGACTTAGGCTGTTTAGGGCCTAATTTAACATGGTCGAATGGTAGACAAGGTATGGCTAATACTCTAGAAAGACTTGACCGAGTTGTTTGTAACACTGAATGGAGAGTTGCCTTCTCAGAAGGGGCTGTTCAGAATCTGCCTCGCACATACTCAGACCATTCTCCGATGATAGTATACATTCAAGGTATGTCTATTTCCCAACCCCCCAGCTAGGCCTGTTAGAATGGACGTTGCGTGGTTCACTTATCCTAATTTTAAAAATCTTGTTGAGAAATCTTGGGTTGATAGTCAATATTTTGTTCCTGTAGCTATTAATCTTGTTACTAAAAATGCTATAACTTGGAATAAAAACACTTTTGGCAACATATTTCAGAGGAAAATGTGGCTTTTGGGTCGGATAGAAGGTATTCAAAAGTCTCAATCTCGTGTTTATGCTCACAATTTATTTTTACTTGAAAAAGAGCTTGTTAAGGAGTATAATACTATCCTCTATCAAAAGGAACTGTTTTGGTTTCAAAAGTCGAGGGCTAACTAGATTACCCAGGGCAAAAGAAATACCAGATTTTTTTCATATATTTACCATTGTGCGTAGAAGGAGTATGAGAGTTACCACTCTTAAAAATAGTGAGGGTGTTTGGATCTCGAATCCAGTGGAGCTTAGTAACCATGTTTATTGCTATTTTAGAAGCTTGTTTAAAAGTGATTTTATGCTTACTAACCCCAATAGGCTTCTTATTTCGCAACCCAGTTTTTTTGTTGATAACAATCATTTTCTTACTAGACCTATCTCTAATCAAGAAGTTTGGGAGGCAATTAAGAAGATTAAGGCCTTTAAGGTGCCTGGGAATGATGGCATTCAATCCCTTTTCTACCATCCTCACTTGGAGATTGTTGACCCCTCTGTGTGTGATTTTATTCAATCTTGTTTTGCTAATAAAAATATTCCTAACAGCTTTAAGGATACTTTGATTACTCTCATCCCGAAAATTGAAAATCCTGAATCTTTGATTAATTTTCGCCCCATTAGTCTCTATAATGTTTTGTATAAAACTTTGACTAAAATGTTAGTTAGTCATCTTAGATTTGTTTTGTCTACTGTGGTTGGTGTTTTTCAAAACAGTTTCATCCTTGGTCGCTCCATTTGCAATAATATCATTATTGCACAAGAAATTGTTCATACTCTTAGGAGTAAAAAGGGGAAAAAAGGTGACATGATTTTAAAAATAGACCTTGAAAAAGCCTATGATAATGTGTCTTGGCAATTTCTTTCCCAAACTCTTGTTGATTTTAATTTGAATGACCATTAGATTGAGTTAATCATGAACTGTGTTACTAACGTGAAAGCCTTTGTGCTTTGGAATGGTGAGAAGTTGAAAGAATTCAGTATGGAGAAAGGGTTGAGGCAGGGTGACCCCCTCTTTCCTTATCTCTTTGTTTTGTGTATGGAGAGACTCTCGAACATGATTATGGCCAAAGTGAATGATAAGGGGTGGAAAGGGGTTAAGGCTTTAGCTTAAGGCCCTGTTATTACACACTTATTCTTTGCTGATGATTTGCTTTTGTTTGGTAAAGCGGATAAAAAAAATTGTCAAAATATTATGGATGTTTTGAATGAGTTTAGTACTCTTTCAGGTCTCAAGATTAACCTCTTTAAATCTAAGCTTTTCATCTCTTCTAATGTTAAGAATGTCAAGGCCAGCTCCTTGAGTAGATTGAGTGGTATCTCTCTAACTCAAGATTTGGGTAACTACCTTGGCATTTCACTACTTCATAAAAAGTGTAACCGGAGTTACTTTCAATTTATTATTGATAAGATCCAAAGAAAATTGTCTGGTTAGAAAGCTAACCTTGTCTCGATGATTGGGAGGGCCACTTTAATCCAATCAGTTACTTCAGCTCTTTCTTCCTATGCCATGCAAACTATGGATGTTCCCATAAGCATTTGTAAAGATATGGATAGACTTAATTGTAACTTTTTGTGGGGTGATTCTGAGTCTAGCAAGAAAATTCATCTTGTGAATTGGGACACTATGTGTAATAATGAGAAAGTGGGTAGGCTTGGTCTTCGAAAGGCCAAGGCTTAAAATCTTGCTCTCATGTCAAAAACGGGGTGGAAAATTCTCAGTAATGAGGATTGCTTATGGGTGAAGGTGGTTAAAGGAACATATTTTCTAAAAGATTCTCTTATTTCTTATGCTTCCAAGAGGAACTCCTCACTTACTTGGAGGGGTATACTCAAAACCAGAGATATCTTGAGAAGAGGTATCAAGTGGGGTGTGGGAGATGGTTCAAAAATTTCCATTTGGCATGATTGGTGGTATGGAGAAGCTTCTCTAGTTTCTCAATACCTAGAACATAGTTCCATCAATATGGATACTATGAACAAGCTTATAAATGATTAGGGAGTGGGATGTGAATAAGATCAAGGCTTGCATTCCAAGTGCAGCCCTTGATAATGTGCTTAAAGTTAACTTATCTCGTTTTGTTACTTAACTTGATATTCCCCATTGGAAGGGGTCCACCAGTGGAAATTTTTCTGCCGCTACAACCTATCAAATGGTTTCTAGTTCGGTGGACAATTCTTTGAATATGGATTGGGTTTGGAATTTGAAAATTCCACAGAAGCTTAAAGGCTTCTTGTGGTTGATCCTACATGGTAAACTTCTTACCAATTCTATGAGGTTAAATAGGGGAATTAAGGACAATGCAAAATGTCCTAGATGCAACCATCAATTGGTGGATGTTAAACATCTATTTCGGGACTGTACTTATTCCAGATTTGTCTGGAATGAATTAATGGGAAGCTATCAAAGTACTAAGGACAGGCTGAGACCCTTTAATGTTTGGCTTAAATCCAATATACGAAATAGCATGGACGTGAGTCCAGATTGGGGCCTTATTTTTGCTGTTACTGTTTGGCAAATTTGAAAAGAAAGGAATGGAAAAGTTTTTCAAGATATTGATCCTTCTTAGCAGAGAACTATTTTTCTAACTATTAATTATGTTAATAAGATCAAACATGTTTTCTCTATTTCTTTGATTAATAATAGATTAACTAACGTTATGGTTAAATTGACTCTGCCACCTACATGTAAAACCAAGCTCAACACTGATGGGTGTGCTCGGGGAGATCTAGCTGAAGTAGGCTTTGGAGAAGTATTTCGGGATGAAGAAGGCATCTGGCTATGTGGTTTTTTCGGCAAGCTTGAATCTTGCTATAGCTTTTTGGCTTTTTGGCTTTCAAAGGTTAATAATGTAATTTTAAGTGTGCCAACAAAGATCAATCAGTCCTTACAGAATATTAATTGCCAATCAATTATCAGACGATTGTGTTTTAGTTCTCTCAGCCTTAATGAAGAAGACTTTTACTGGTGGCTTGTTTAGGAGAATTTAGTAAATAACAACAAGCGAAGAATAATTTCAGAATCTGAATTTCATTAAGTAAAAATAAAAAACTTACGATGATCTGATCCAGCCTCGTAGAGGTTTACAGCAACAAGCTATTTGAAACTACTCTTATGGATGAAGTGCAATACATGAATTGAAGTGCAGAAATGTAAAGAACTATAAAAACTGGAAGGAAAAACGAAGTAAATAAACTGATTTTTTGATCTGAGACTGGATCTTTCATTCTGGGGCATTCTCTGCTATTTATACTTTCCAATGATAACTGTCGAAGTGGGCTTTCAACCGTCGAATTGTCCTCCCATGATTGCTGAACATGCTCTCTCATAGTCAATCCCACTACGCCACTCTTGCAGTTAGGCTTTCCTCCTGTTTTTGAATTTAAACTTTGTGAGTAACCATTAGGCCACATCATCTTGTATTTTTCTACTGATCCAGTACTACGCAGATCCATGATTACCAATGTTAACTGCCACGTGTCTGATTTTGATTGAAGACTTGAATTAATTCCCCATGTTGTCTTCATCTTGCCACGTGTTAAGCTGTGATTAAACAAAATATGCAGCCAACAAGCTTGGAGGGTGAGATGTGGGGTATCTATAAAGGGCTAACAATGGTGCTAGAGAAGGGTTTGTGAGAAGTTATCGTCGAGACGGACTCTACCTTAGCTGAAGAATTGCTCAACAAAGGCCCACCTGCTAATTGCCCTTTTTAGAAGCATAGTGGAGGGCTCCCAACACCTAATTTGCAGGTGTTACTGTTCTATTTAACATATCCTGCAATAGGGCAACAAGTGTGCAGATATGTTAGCCAACAAGGGAGCCGACCAGATGGAACCATTGGTGGTGGTGGAAGAACCACCTATTGCTGTTAGAAGCCAAATTATGGCTGATATGGTGGGGATAGCATATCGAAGAATCTAATCTTTGTCTACGTATCCATTTTGCTATTATTTTTTTCTGTTCTTGTTCGTTCTTGTTTATTTTCAGATGTATCAAAAAAAAAAAAAGAATGAGATGAATGATGAGATAGAAATAGTAATATATTTATTTAGTTAAAATAAAATAAAAATATATAATTATTTTTTATCATTGAATAAGAAAAAATAATAATTCATAATATCCTATTCTTTTAATACCACAGTATCGATGATATTATTCAATCCACCGACGAGGCAATAATACATCCATATATGTCAAAGATATTAGAGAGTTGACGAATGTATAGCAATATCAAGCCCAATATATCAAGAAGAAACTCTGAGCCCATGCACACAGTATCAAGGTCCAACAACATTGTTTGAAACTCAAAACAATGAGAAATAGATGCAAGTGAAGCAGGACAGATTGAGAATTATTATTATTATTTTTTGAACAGAAGATCCTTACATTCCCCATTTACACTATAAGAAAAGAGGGCTTAAAAGACTGAACTTTTTGCGACGGTACAACTCATCGTCGCAAAAAATAGACTATTTGCGATGGCATAAAATGCTGTCGCGAAAAAAGAGAGTATTTGCGAAGGCAGAAATTACTGTCGCAAAAAAAAAAAAAAAGTATTTGCGATGGCAGAGATTGCTACTGCAAAAAAATAGAATTTTTGCGACGGTACTAGTTGCAGTCGCAAAAAAAATAAAAATAAATAAATAAATAAATAATTTGCGACTGTAATAGGTACCGTTGCAAAAAAAAAAAAAAGTAAAATATATATATATATATATATATATTGTGGCTTTGAGACGGCTTCATATATATATAGTCACAACATGGTTTAAATAAATGCAACGATATTTTTTTGTCACAAAAAAAAAAAAAAAAACGACATCGCCTTACTCTTTTGAATATTTCTCTTTTCACCCATTCACTACAAAAAAATTGACTTTTTGCGACGGCAAAATGTCGTTGCAAATACTTCAAATGCCGTCTCAAAATCTTTTTGCGACAGCAGATGACTTTTAGTGACGGCAAGTGGGGGGTCGCAATAAAAGGCGTTGCTAAAAAGTTTTAGCGACAGTACAATGACGTCGCCTTTTCTTTTAGACGGCAAAGTTGCCTTTTTGTGACGGAATTCTGCCGTCGCTATTAATATGTAAAAATCTGAGATTTTTTAAGACAGCACTGTGTTGCCGTCGCTAAAAGTGTTATATGCGATGGCAAAAATGCCGTCGCGAAAGTGTTTTATTGGGACGAGTAACCTGCCGTCGCTAAAAGTTTATTTGAGACTGCACGACGACCCCGTCTCTAGAAGGTTATTTGCGACAGCAAATCATACCGTCGCGAAAGGTTTTTTTCAACTTTTGCAAATATCTTTTGTGACAGCATTGCTTATGTCGCAAAAACAATCTGGTTCTAATGTTTTTTGAGACGGTGTAGTGCCGTCTCAAAAAAAAAAAAAACTGCAATAAAATTATTAAAAATATAAAAATTACCTGTATTAAATGAAAAATAACTGAAAAATGAACCGATAATTACATAATAATATAAAAATTCCAGTATAAAAATAACAATTCATTCATAATAAAAATATTCTTCCATTCATAACAATACATCAGTAAAATTATCTCACTACATAATGTTGCATAATACATATACAATGTTTAAATACATAATATTGTTCACAATTCAAAATAACGTAAATCAAAAACAAAAGTTTTCGTCATGATTCTTTCGTGGGTAACAAAAACAAAAATTAATCGCAATCTTCACATGCCTGCATTCTACAAGAAGCAAACTGCTACTAGAAAAATATCTGAAAACAAAAAATAAAAATAATTAATGACAATATAATTATGTGTTAATATTTTAATTACAAAAAAACATTAAAAATTAACTATTATATAATTACAAAGATAATTAAGTAAATAATTTTGGCTAGATAGAAATCCGGCTCTAACTCCCAAACCAGGAACCCGATTCAAGCCCCGTCTTCTCCCACAAGTCTCTCGTGCCTAGGCGGTCGTGTGTGTCAAGTTTCGTGCCAAACCGACGCCGTTTGGTGATTTTGGGGCGTCAACACCTCGAATTCTAAATTTCTTAGAGAACTAGTTTGCCTAGTTTGCTAATGGTAGACATGACCTTTTACACCTTGTGTTTTGCTTCTTTGTGTGGTAAATTCCAGCCCATATGAATAAATAAGCAAAAGCAAACCTAAAATGCACTTCCATATCTATGATGCCATGAACACATCAAAATGCTTGTATTTTTTAACCACTAAAAATCTCATATTAATAGCTAAGGGAACAATCAAGATTCAACTACCTACTATATTTGCATCCATTAGTAGTAATAATTAGTAACTAAGTATAACAAATAGACATAAATGACTTTCAGGTTTTGTGCATATGGTTACTCTCGGATAATTAACTTATATCCACAAACTTGAAGCTAGCATACATCCACAACTTCAAGGATATTAAAGAATTTCATTTTCTGAGGGAGAAATTAAATATTAAGAAAACATAATCTGAATTAATACAGGATAAAATGCTGCCTAATACTCAGAATGATGGTGGAAATTGTGCAGAGAACCATTCTTCAGAGATACAACTATAATGTTGCATCAGTTCAGGGCACCATGGCTTAGATATACGGTTTTATGCAGAGGTTTATGAAAAATTAATTTATTGACTTATTTCTTTTGAATATAAATTAATAACTCATACAAATAAATGCTATACTAATTCAGCAAGATGAGTTTTGAAAATTCAAAACCAAATAGAGTAGTATTGTGAAACTTGACAAGGCCGTCAAATGGTCATCATCACCTGATTAACTAACTGATTTTTAAACTTGTCTGGATTTAACTTCCTCTCAGCATGAAATGCATATGATACTTGGGCATCCATCCCTGCACAAACCAAAAAAAATGAAAAGAAATAATAATACTTATATTAAAAAAAGAGCACCAAAAACACCAAAGCAATAACAGATGATACTTATAAGGAGTCATCATGCTCTTTAACATGTTAGAAAACAAAAGGATAATCTTTATTAAAAAAAATTATCTTAGTGAAAGAAAAAATCGTCTTATTTTTTTGTCTTTTAGTAACCCCGGTTATGCAGAGAAAAAAATGAAATCCTCTCTGAGTTACATTCTAAGTTACAATGATAAAAAAATATTTGGATAGTCAGCCTAAACCGTTCTAGAGGTGAGGCTTAAGAAATGTAAGAAGATAAATTATTGAGGATCACCTTATTTCAAGAGGGACTTTGTTTCACTCTCCTTGAAGAAACCAGGTTTGTGATTATGTAGATAGCAACCAGCCTATACAAACATCTCTGCCTTTATCCAGAGGGACTTTATTCAAATTTTTTTCTCCAATCGCTGAAGCTTGATATCCAAATCTCTACCTTCTTTTGGTTAACCAATGAGCCGACAGCCCTTTAAGAGTTACATGAGCCAAATTAATCTGCAAAATTACATAAGGTCAATCCAATAAATTAGTCTGATACTAATAAACTTACAGAAAGTCAAGATTTTGCATACACCCCCATTATGTTATTGTCAGTCAAGGTTCCCTTCATTTTTTTTATTATATATATATATATAACAAGAAAGCACAAAAATAAACACAAAAGGGAGAACATAAAGAACATGGAACTTTTTGTCTACCTATTATGGTCTTCAAACATCTACAACACTCCAATTCTTTTACACCATATATACATTGTTTAACTACCATTTTTAAAGGAACTTTGAGGCTAGAGATGCTGAGACTTAGCCCAGTGTAAGGGACAAACACCTCTTTGAAGCTTACCTTACAGAAGCGCAAACACATACAACAACCAGATTTTTAATTAAATGTAAAGATTCTCAACAGTTTGTTGTCAAATTTGGATTGACCTACATTAAATGACTGGAGGAACAAATTTGATTGAATTTAATGACACTTATATCTTAATCTTTTTTTCTCTAATATCTTTCATCCGTTGTATTTAATATATTGACGTATACACAAAGAAACATATATATGAAGATATGTAAACACAATTTCAGAAAACATCATCCCTTAAATTATGTTACTCCAATCCCATTAAATTAGAGCCATGTAATTAGAAAATAATAATTTTTATGTATAACAGTTTTAACTTATAGGAAAATTTTAATATACACTCCCTTAAATTAATAATTTTTATTTTAACTTATAGGGAAATTTCAATATACACTTCCTCAAAAACAATCATATAACTCAAATTTGAAGCCAAAATTCTAGAAGCACCCATAAAATTTTTACAACTCTAAATCCTCCAAAACAAACTTTAACATAATATACAAGAATAAATTCAAGAACAGTTCCCTCTAAAAAAAATATTCAAGAACAGAACATAGCATTAAATTCAACAAACAGGACCAAAAAAAAGAATCATGCAAAGAAATTTGACTGCATTACACAATCATTAAAAGCCCTAAAAAGATCGTGTAAAAGAATCATACCATAATAGCAATTATTCTCTCAGAAACAATCATATAACTCAAATTCCAGTACAAAATTTTACAACTCTAAACCCTCCAAACCAAACTTTTAACACAATATAAGAACAAAATTGAGCAAGTATTCAAGAAAGATAATGAATCGTGACCTGTATTAAGTTTGTCAAGTGACACAACGCCATTGAGCAAGTATTCAAGGGACACAATGCCATTGAAGGTCTAAGAGTAGAGCTAGGGTTAGGAATTTTATGTGTGAAGAGGACTTGAGCGTAACACTCTAACGCCTGACTGGTGTATGTAAACATATATTCTGTCGCTGTGCCGTGGCTCGACGCCGTCGTCTGCCATGCTCACAGTCGCGAGAGAGAGAGAGATGGGGATATTTGGCAGAAAAGATTAGGGATTTTGGTTCTAAGAGATTGGGGATTTTTGGGTTTTTTTTTTTGTTTTGGGGGAGGGGGGCGGGGTTGGGCGGGAATAGAAAAAAAAAAGGGAGGGAACCGAGTGGGATTGGAATTTTTTTTTTTTTTAATTTCCATCACAAATGAATATTTAAATAATAAAACGGTTTTTTTCTTCTTTTTTTTTTTTTTTTTTTTTGCGATGGAGGTTGTCGTTGCCAAACAAATTTATTTTTTGTTAAAATAAATTTTTTTTATAGTTAATGAATTTTTTTTTTGATTTTTCATTTTCTTTTAGTTACTAAGGTTGAGAATTTATTTGTTTCATTTTTATTTTAATGAATAAAAAATTATTGTTATTATTTTTTATTTGGTAGAAGTAGGAATAATGTTTTAATGAAAAATATTTTCCAGGAAACTAAAGTTATTTTTTTGTGGTCAATGAAAAATATTTTTCTGCAACCCATTTTTTTTCTTATTAAAAATCAGGAACTAATTTTTTTGTGGTAGAGGATAGGGAATGGCAGTAGTGGTGAAGGTGGTGGATAAGAAATGATAGTGGTGGTGGTGGTGGCGGCGGTGGTGGTGGCGGCAAAGGAGATTTGTGGTGAAGTTGTGGTAGTGGTAGAAGTAGAGGAGATAGAGTAGCGGTGGTAAAAGAAAGGTAATGGTAGTAGCAGTGGTGGTAGTGGAGTGGCGGCGATAGTGGTTGTAATAATAGTCGTAGAAGTGAAGTGACAATAGTGATAGTGGTGGTGGTGAGAGAGAGATGGGTGGTGAGAGAGAAATGAGTGAAAGACAGATAGAGAAGAGAGACAGAGACAGACAGAGACAGAGACAGTGTAATGAACGAGAGAGAGATAAAGTGGTCGATAAAAGTGCATTTTCTTGTAGTGGAGAGCTCAGTAAATAGAGAAGATGGGAGGGAAAGAGTAAGCAAGTGAACACAATGGGGGAGAGAGATAACAGACAGACAGATACACAGAGAAAAAGAGAGGAGAAGAGTGAGAGACAGACAGACAGACACATAAAAAGAAAGAGAGAGAGAGAAGAGTGATGAGTGAGAAAGAGATAGAGAGAGAAAGAGATATATATATATATATATATATAAAGAGAGAGAGAGAGAGACAGACAGACAGAAAAAGAGATAGAAACAAAAGATGAGCGAGGGACAGACAAAGAGAGAGAGAAAGAGAACGAAAAGAGATGATCGAGAGAAAGACATAGAAAAAGAGAGAAGAGAAGAGAGAGATGAGGGAGAGAGACAGAGAGAGATAAGAGAAGAGATGAGTGAGAGACAAAAAGAGAAAGAGACAGAGACAAAGACAGACAGACAGAGAAGAGTGATGAGTGATGAGTGAGAGAGAGAGAGAGAGAGAGACAAAAAAAGAAAGAGATAGAGAGTGAGACAAAAAAAGAAAGAGATAGAGAGTGAGAGACAGAAAAAGAGACAGAGAGAAAAGGGATATGAACGAGAGAGATAGAGAGAAGAGAGATGAGCGAGAGAGACTTAGAGAGAAGAGAGATGAACAAGAGACACAGAGAGAGAGATAGAGAGAAGAGAGATGAGCGAGAGAGACATAGAGAGAAGAGAGAGATGAGCGAGAAAGACAGAGAAATGAGAGAAGAGAGATATAGAGAGAAGAGCGATGAGCGAGAGAGATAGAGATAGAGAAAAGAGAGATGAGCGAGGGAGATAGAGAGAAGAGAGATGAGCAAAAGAGACAGAGAGAGAAAAGATATGAGAGAAGAGATAGATGAGTGAGAGAGAGAGAGAGACAGATAGACAGACAGATAGAGAGAGAAGAGTGATGAGTGATGAGTGAGAGAGAGAAAGAGAAGAGAGAGAGGAAGATGAAAAAATGGATGAAAATATATAGATAGAAAGAGAGAAAAAAAAAGAGCGAAAAGAAATAAACGAGAGAGAGACAGAGAAAGATGAGTGAGAAAGCGAGAGAGATAAAGAGAAGAGAGAGAGATGAAAAAGATAGAGAGAAGAGAGATAGGCGAGAGACACAAAGAGAAGAGAGAGACAGACAGACAGACAGAGAAGAGGGATGAGTGAGAGAGAGAAAGAGAAGAGAGACAGAGACAAAGACATAGAGAGAAAAAGACAGACAGATAGACAGAAAAGAGTGATGAGTGAAAGAGAGAAAGAGAAGAGAGACAGAGACATAGACACATAGAGAAAAAGAAAGACAGACAAAGAGAGAAGAGTGATGAATGAGAGAGAGAAAGAGAAGAGAAACAGAGACAGAGAAAGATGAAAAAATCACTACAAGAAAATGGGGCTTAAAAAACGGAACTTTTTGCGACAGCACAACTCGCCGTCGCAAAAAATGTGACTTTTTTAGAAGGCGTATCTTGCTATCGCAAAAAATGTGACTTTTTGAGACAGCATAACTTGCCGTCGCAAAAAATAGAGTATTTGCGACGCTATAAAATGCTGTCACGAAAAAAGAGAGTATTTGCGACGGTAGAAATTGCTGTCACAAAAAAAAAAAAAATATTTGCGACGGTAGAGATAGAGTTTTTGCGATGGTACTAGCTGCAGTCGCAAAAAAAAAAAAAAAAAAAAAAAAAAGATTTTTTTGCTACTGTAATAGGTACCGTTGCAAAAAAAAAAAAAAAAAAAAAAAAAAAAAAAAAAAAAAAAAAGAAGTAAAATATATATATATATATTGTGGCTTTGAGACGGCTTTGTATATATATAGTCACAAAATGGTTTAAATAAATGCAACGGTATTTTTTTATCATAAAAAAAATGACGTCGTTTTACTCTTTTAAACATTTCTCTTTTCACATATTTTTTCATCTTTCTCTGTCTCTGTTTCTCTTCTCTTTCTCTCTCTCATTCATCACTCTTCTCTCTCTATCTGTCTCTCTCTTTCTCTATGTGTCTCTGTCTCTGTCTCTCTTCTCTTTCTACTCTCACTCATCACTCTTCTCTGTCTGTCTCTCTCTCTCTCTTTCTCTCTGTGTCTTTATCTCTGTCTCTCTTCTCTTTCTCTCTCTCACTCATCACTCTTCTCTGTCTGTCTGTCTCTCTCTTTCTCTTTGTGTCTCTCGCCTATCTCTCTATCTCTCTCATCTCTCTTCTCTCTCTGTCTCTCTTCTCTTTATCTCTCTCCATTTTTCACTCATCTCTCTCTGTCTCTCTCTCATTTATCTCTTTTCGCTCTTTTTCTTTCTCTTTCTCTCTCTCTCTCTGTCTATATTTTTCACCCATTTTTCATCTTTCTCTCTCTCTTCTTCCCTCTCTCACTTATTACTCTTCTCTCTCTGTCTGTTTGTCTATCTGTCTCTCTCTCTCTCACTCATCTATCTCTTCTCTCATCTCTTTTCTCTCTCTGTCTCTTTTGCTCATCTCTCTTCTCTCTATCTCTCTCATCTCTCATCTCTCTCTCTCTCTCTCTCTCTCTCTCTCGCTCTCGCTCATCTCACTTCTCTCTATCTCTCTCTCTGTCTCTCTCGTTCATCTCTCTTCTCTTTATGCCTCTCTCGCTCATCTCTCTTCTCTATATCTCTCTCTGTCTCTCTTGTTCATCTCTCTTCTCTCTAAGTCTCTCTCGCTCATCTCTCTTCTCTCTATCTCTCTCGTACATCTCCCTTCTCTCTCTGTCTCTTTTTCTATCTCTCACTCTCTATCTCTATCTCTTTTTGTCTCTCTCTTTTTTTCTTTCTCTCTCTCTTCTCTTTCTTTCTCTCACTCATCACTCTTCTCTATCTGTCTATCTTTGTCCCTGTCTTTGTTTCTTTCTCTTTTTGTCTCTCGCCCATCTCTCTTCTCTCTATCTCTCTTTTTGTCTCTCTCACTCATCTCTCTTATCTCTCTCTTTTTTTATGTCTTTCTCTCGATCATCTATTTTCATTCTCTTTCTCTCTCTCTCTTTGTCTATCTCTCGCTCATCTCTGTTTCTCTCTCTTTTTCTGTCTGTCTATCTCTCTCTATATATATATATATATATATCTCTTTCTCTCTCTATCTATCTCACTCATCACTCTTCTCTCTCTTTGTGTCTGTTTGTTTGTCTCTCACTCTTCTCTCTATTTGTCTGTCTATCTCTCTCCCCCATTGTGTTCACTTTGCTTACTATTTCCCTCTCATCTTCTCTATTTACCGAGCTCTCCACTACAAGAAAATGCACTTTTATCGACCACTTTATCTCTCTCTCGCTTATCACTCTGTCTCTGTCTCTCTCTATCTCTCTTCTCTATCTATCTCTCACTCATCTCTCACTCACCACCACCACCACCACTGTTGCCACTCCACTTCTACGACTATCATTACAACCACTATCGCCACCACTCCACTACCACCACCACTACTACCATTACCTCTTCCACCACCGCTACTCTATCTCCTCTACCACTACCACAACTTCACCACTAATCTCCTTTGCCGCTACCACCACCACCACTATCACCTCTTATCTACCACCTTCACCACTACTGCCACTCCTTATCT
>JAPPVO010000319.1:0-32004 GCA_030407325.1 Camellia japonica
CACACAGTCCCAAATTCTGATTTTCTGAACACACAGTCCAAGTTCTACTCGTAGTCAGTGTGCGCCGTGTGTTCACAATCAATCAGTCAGTGAGCCGTGTGTTCAGCAATTCAAGTGTTTAAGTCACATGTTCGAAGTGCAAACAAAGTACTATGCCATAAGCTACAACTGTGTGTTTAAGCATGGCAAAGCTACAAAGTGCACGAAAAATGCAGAAATAAAGTAAAATACCTCTCGTGCCTCGGAAGAGAGGTGTGCTCCGGCTCTCGTAGAAGCAAGTCCCGGGTGCCCGATCTTGAAGTCAGTAAAATGACGAAAACCGCTCGCGGAAGGATGTGCACTGCCGGGGCATATCTCTCGGGGATAAAGGACGGACCCTCGGGGGGAGTGCCATAATATCAAAATCATCTCCGGCGCCTGGAGGACCTCCGCCGTGAGGGAAATTGCCTGCCATTTCGAGAAATCTGCAAAAAGGAGCAAAAATGAGCAAAATGAGCCAAAATTGGAAAAAGTCAACAAAAGTCAACTCCCGGGAAATGAAAAAGTCAACAAAAGTCAACTCCCGAGAAAATATTCCAAATATTGAGACAAACTTACCTCAAGTGGTGAAAATGAGAAAAGAAGCTCCGAAATCAAAATTTAGTTGCCTCAAAGTGCTTCAAACTGAAGAATTTCGCGAAAACAACTTGCAGAAAAGGCCGAAAAGCGCGTATAAAGTGCAGATCTGAAAGAAAAAATGGCTTAGAGCAAGAGGAGAGAATTTCACACCTGGGGGAGTGATTTCGGATGGAATGGATGGGTGTATATATAGAAATGAGAAAAAAGACCAAAATACCCCTACTTTTGGACACATGGCCGGCCGGCCACCTTTCCTAGCTGGCCGGCCATCTACTTTTTTGCCCCTGGCCGGTAGCCTCTCCTAGGGCAGCCACCTGGCCGGTGGTGTTCCCCACTCCCCCCTCTAGCTCCCTGCAAATTTTGAGGAAGATCGGAGTTCCCGTGACCTGAAAAAGTTCAAGAAAAGTGCACTTCCGGTCGCGAAATCGGTCCGCCGGAACTTTAGCTGCAATTTCTGACATGTGTCTCATTATCACTCATCAAAATCAAGGTGTATCCTTTTTGAACATGTTGTAACCTCTCCGGGAGGAGAACCCGAGGCCGCGATTGAGTTGCCTTCATCGAAATGCGCGTTTTCTTACTCGTTGTTTCGCAGCAACAGGCACCCTGATTCGTGCTCATTTTGCATTGTTGTGCGTATAACTTGCATTCTCATGAACATTTGGCATTGTCATGCATGATTTCTTGGCATACCATACTTCTGTGCTTGAGCATGCGTTGTCACGCACGTTCCTTTCTCGCATTGCGATGCATTCACTTGCCGACACTGCGTGTGTCAAACTTTCGGAACCACAGGAATCACATTGAATATATGTTGTTAGCATATTGTTCTTGTTGAATTTCTTTCTTTTGCAGGCACGATATTGTATGTACGGTTCATTTGAGGCTGGTGCGACCAGACGAATCGCGCAGGTATCGTATATTCTCCGTGTGAGACGCGACGAGAATTGAATGATTCTCCGCATTCCTAACTGCATGAAATGTAGTTGTCGCTTTGCATTCTTGCTTAAAATTGTTGCATCTATTTGCGAATACTTGCCTCATTACAGCTTCCTGCATTTGCATGATCATTTGGCTCTGTGCATGTCGCTTTGCATTTTGCCCCCCCTGCCTGCGGGCACGCCTGCGGGCGCATATCTCTGTTCATCTTGTATGATTGTCTAAGTCTTCGGCCTTGTCAAAAATGGGTCGTCTCTGGGCTTTGACATTCACTCCCGTCACTTGTGACTTCCGAGTTCTGTCAAAGAGGGGCAACTGTAGACACCCCATTTTTGACTGACCTTAAGACTCAGACGTCACCGATTGAGCGCTCGGTGGTGTTGCATATCGTGCTCGTTCAGAAGTCTCAGAGTCGCGGCCGTGAGCCCTGCCTCCGGACTCCCGAACCCTCTTCTGTGCCTTGCCTCGGTTTGCGAACCAGACTCGTTTTCTCTGTTTTCTATCCTGAGGGGAGGGAGAGGTCCCGTAGACCATCTCTCAGTGGCCGCAGGCTACATTTCGTGGCCGTAGGCCATTTTGCCCATTTCGGAGCTCGGTTCCCGGTTTTCGGAGCCGGCAGGCCGTGTGCCTCGGTTGCGGACCACCCAACCATCTCCGATTCCTCCGGTTTTTGGCATGCATCTCATTTACTCCCTTTCGAGGGACACTGGGGTCTTAGATACCCACTTCGTGTCCGAACACCACTTTCGGTGCTTAAACGGCCGGTTTTCGGGCCTCGAACCTCGCGGTTTGGCTCCCGAGCATTCGTTTTGCATCGGTTTTTGTTCATTTTTGGCAGGTACCTCTGTTTTATCATAAAGAGGGACACTGGGGTCTTAGATACCCACTTCGTGGCCGAATGCCACTTTCGGTGCTTACAGCCTATTTTCGGGACCTCGAACTGCGTGTTTTGGTCCCCGAGCATTCGTTTTGCATCGATTTTTGTTCATTTTTGGCAGGTACCTCTGTTTTTTATCAGGAAAGATCACTGGAGGGTGGGAGGCTAGCAATTGTCCAAGCAACCTGTTATGCTCTTCCGGCGCCCCCCGGCGCCCGTTTTTCTCACTTCCGGGCTAATGTTGACCACCCTAGGGCCATTTTCTTCGAGCCAAAACCACATATTCGTGTTGTACACACATGGGAGGACACTAAAAACCCATGGCCGGCCAGTAATTCTTATTTTCATTTTTGACCCTCTTTGAAAAGTGGATTGTTGTTTCTCCTGGTTCAGAGTTGCCAATTTCCAACCACAGGGCCTTAAAGAGGAGGCATGGGAGGACACTAATATATAGAGCTCGGCCAGCAATTCTAACTTTCCATTTTTGCCCTTGGCCGGCCGGCTATGGGGGGTGGCCGGCCGGCCACCTCCAATAAAGGTGGCTAGCCGGCCTGCATCCTCTCAGTGCATACTTTACAACTGTATAGCTGTTTCCCCAGAAGAGCTCTGTATCCGGGGATATTTTGGGAGGGAAAGCTTGGGTGCATTTCCCTCCTCTTTTACACCCCCTTCTTAGCCTTTATAAGTGGCTGGCCAGCTTCTTCATTAGGGTTAGAAAAACTCCCCTTAAGAGCTCATAGGCATTGGTTTACATCTCCCTCTCCAAAACCTCCAAAATCCTTAAGTTTTGGCCTCATTTGTTCATCAACACCAAGCACTACCTTCACCACTTCCATTCCAGCACCAAGGGAAGGTTTTTCAGAGGCTAAGAAGCAACAAACTCAAGCCAAGAAGCAACCAAAGTGTAGTCTTCAAGGGTAAGCCACTATTTCCCCTTTTCTAGCACTTTTTTGTATCATTTTTCTACCCTACTTGCTCACTGTTTTGAGCTCCGACCAATACTAAAAGTGGTCCTCTTTTGAGCTCATTTTCATCTTTTCTTAAGGGCTCAACCCTGTTTGAGCCCTCCATCTTACACTTCTTTCAATATCCTCTTGTATGCCTTTATTTTGCATTGAATATTTGGCCTATGTGTGATCTGAGTTGGAGCATCTCATGAACTGATATTGTGCTTATTTTGAGCCCCTCTTAAACATTGAAGAAGGGCTCAACCTTGTTTTCATGCTCCATGTACAAGTTGCTTTGAATCCATGTTTTGCCCTTGTTTTTGCATGCTTTTTCTAGCTTATGAGTGATCTGTTTTCGGGCATAAGGTAAACTGTGAGTGGGCCTATTTTGAGCCCCTCTTCAACATTGAAGAAGGGCTCAACCCTGTTTGGCCTCTCTATCATGCACTTGCTTCATAATTTCTCATATTTACCGTAAACTTGCATGATTTATTTGACCTACATGCAGTCTGTTTTGGAACATGTCATGAACTGTGAGTGAGCTTATTTTGTGTCCCTCTACAATATTGTAGAAGGGATCAATCTTGTTTGGGGTCTCCATGTTATACTTGTCTTTATATCCTCTTTACCCCCCCATTTTTGCATACTTTTTAAGCTTACCTAGCTTCTGATTTCGGCCATCATCAGTACTGAAAATATCCATATTTTGGCCTTCTTGTCATATCTCATTGAGGGTCTTTTCTGGTTTGATGAATTTTTGGGGTACTTCATGTTATAGCCTCATATATCCTCATTCTTGCATAGCATTTTTACCATGTTTTCATACTGAGTTGGGGGATGTCATCTACTGTAAATATGCATATTTTTAGCCCCTCATCAGTGTTGTAGAAGGGTACTTTTCCATTTGAGCATCGCATGTATCACTTGCTTCAATACCCCTCTCTTGGCTCGTATTTTTGCATGCTATTGTTGCCCTATCCATGCTTGCTATTTAGCCCTTTTTGTGACTGAAAAATGCTATTTTGAGGGCTGCCTTGCTACTGTTTTGCATGTCATGTACCAATTATGCATGTTTAGTATGGCTATAGGTCATTCCGGGTGCTTATTATCGTATTTCGGGACCATTCCGCGCATTTGGTATCATTTCCCCACTTTTCGGGACTGTTTTGCATCATTTGTAAGTGCTGAAATTCCATTTGCATGTTTGCATATCATTTTCCATGTCATTTCATGCTTAAATGCATTGCCTCGGTTTGCGCGCCCGTGTGCGCGCATTTCGAGGCACCCCATTTTCGTCTCCGGCCTCTCATGTGAGCAGAGCTGAGGCTCACTCATGTTAGTATAAGTCCATTTTGCATTTCGTATGTCATTTCATGCTTTAATCCATCGCCTCGATTTGCGCGCCCGTGGGCACGCACTTCGAGGCACCCCATTTTCATCCGACGGCCTCCCATATGAGAGTGGCTGAGGTCCTCTCATGTTGGTATAAGTCCATTCTGCGTTCTGTATGTCATTCTGCATTCTGTATGCCATCTTCGCATCATTGCATCCCGTATGCCATTTTCTCGGTTTGCGCGCCCGCGGGCACGCACTTCGAGACATCTCATTTTAGTCTCATCGCATTGCGTATGCCATTTTCTCAGTTTGCGTGTCAGCGTGCACGCATTTTGAGACATCTCATTTTCATAGCATTGTGCATGCTAGGATTGTATTTTAGCTGCATTTCATGCATATCATGCATATTGCATCGTGTTCGGGATAGGAGTTGGCCCGGGCACGGGAAACGAGGTACATTCCGTACTCCGAGTGACGGAACGGGTCTCAATTTCCCAGTCACCGACGCTCCGGATTACCCATGATGGAGTTAGGTTTTGTTGTAACATTCATCTGCATCGCACCCTATATTGAGTTGTGGAATCCGATTCCTCGGCCATCATGCATCGATATGCGTAATTGGTGGCACGAGGATCGAGGCATGCATATATTTGTGAAATACATTGCTATGCCCTTTTCCTGCTCTCTGTTGCAGCAAAATGAGAATCAGCAACTTTTCGGAGTCTGGCGCGCATTTCGAGAAAATTGCAAACAGAGGCTAATTGGGCATCCCAGTGGATTTCCGCGCAAGGCAGCCGCATACATCATTCATCAGAAGAGGCAGCCCCTGGCTTGCATGCCAGTTTACGCTTTCTTAGTTTAATTTGTTAATTAATTAGGAATTTGTATATTATTCGGACTGTATTATTCTTTCATTCGGACTGTATTATTTATTCGGACCCTCTGCGCGAGGGCATAACTGTAATAAGTGTGGGTGAGTGTGATGCATGTCTTCCAACCCCACGTCTTTCTTCCCTTTTATTTACCGCTTACGATGGTTTAGAAATAGGCATATTTCAATTAGCATACAGTTATGACAGCTGTTTGCATCATTCATCTGTTTTGCACGCACCGGGCTCGGCGCATCATACAAACTGCATTTGTATTTCAATTCCAAATTGAATACGTGTTAGCTGTAGCATTCCATACCATGTTTAGAATAGCCGAGCCTGCTATAGTTGCATTATTGCATGTGTTGCATTAGGCATTCTGTATAATTAGGATCATGCATGATTTCTAATAGTTCTGTTTTTGGCTTGGAGTACTCGGTGAGTTTTATGCTTTAGCATCCTTGCATGCGTGTGAGTGTTGCCATGATAGCATGCTTACCATGAGGCTATATGCTTATGTGATATAACTGCCTTGAATGCCTGTGGGTGGAGGTTGAGTTACTTGAATTGGACAATTCATCAAATGTTTGTTTTAAGCCCACTAGATAGTGGCAAAATCATGTTTTCTAAGCCCACCTGAGGGTGGCAAATCCGCGTCTTAGCCTACCTGCGGGTAGCACCATCAAACCATTTTCAAACAAACAAACATGAAATGTTTTGTTCCAATTCAGGCGGCCCAGTCTATACTTTTGCTGCGAGCATCACATAGTAACCTAGGCTAATAACCGGAATAAGAACTCACAATGTTTTCAAAATAAGATATCATGGTTAGTAGAGGCCGGTCTTTGACCGGGCGAGCGGGGGTGCTCACGAAGTGACCTTCCCCAATCGTACCCAAGTTCCCGAGCCGAGGCAACTTTGGTGATGACGGACACGTGGCCTTTGGCACCGAGTCAGGGTTTCCTAAATTTCCCAAAAATAAAATATTTAGGTGGCGACTCTGTATCTGGCAAAGCAGTCCATGTTTGGCACTTCTTTCAAAAAATCTGTTTTCCAAAACGATTTGCCGGATTTGGACTCTTTGGTTCAAGATTAAGAACCGTGACACAAATCGAGTCCGAGCTGTAGCGAGGTCCCCCGCGGGCTTGTTACAGTTTCTGGCGACTCTGCTGGGGATTTAGAGAACTTGACTCGAACTCATGATATCTGGTTTTGACTACACTTGTGTGTTTCTTTGCATTGCATTTGCATTGGTGCGCCTAGGACACCGTGTTTGCCATATGCCATTCCCGAACGATTTGCCGGAGGCTTGTCTTGTCAAGGCATGTCCATAAGGCTGATCGGCTCTGGGCTCTGACAGCATGGGAACACAAACCCCGGTTTTACCGGGGCACCCTTTTCGACCATTCGACCTAGTGCATATTCGGATCCATAGTGACCATTCCAAACTAGGACAGGTTGCTTACCCGTTTTCAGGTTGTTTGAAACCGCTGCGTGCATAGTGAAACCCTAGCTCCTGACAAAATAGGACAGGGAAACCCTACCCCAACATAGGGGTGTTTTGGCTCTCACTTATCTGTTATGTGCTTTAGAGTGCGTCTCTACAGGAATGCATGTATCAGTCTATAAGTTTGGGCATCAGGCCTGCGGGCATCAGTCAGGCCTGCGGGCATCAGTCAGTATCTGAGAATCAGTTGTCTGCGGATATCCGATTCAGTTTTGGGGAACAGTGATCAGTGATTAAGGACAGTGTATTTCCAGCTTATCAACTGCGTGTTGTATGCCCGACTGTGTGTTGTGTGTATTTAATTTAAGCTGTTATGCTGCCCGTTTTTCTGGTTATTTATTTCCTTTTGCTTTATTATCTTTTTGCTAGGGCAGTTTTTAGCACGATTGCTTCCGAACCAGTAGATACTCCCCAAGCACTCTGGACACGAGGTCGCCGACTCAACCGATCCGAGGATCTCGTTGACGGACATCCAGTGTTCCACTCTCTACCCCCAGTTGCCAGAAGAAGGCCAAGGAGGCGTAGTGTGTCAGAGCAGGGATTACCAGGACAGAGGGCTACTTTGACAGTGAACAGCCAGGCTGAGATTTCTGTGTCTGCTATAGAAGTACATTTACCGGGCATTCAGATGGAACAGCAGAATACATCAGTGGTAGAGGCGATGATGCGCCAGATGCAAGAGAGCATGAGGCAGATGCAAGAGGATTCCATCCGCCAAGCGGAATTTTCTAAACAACAAGCCGCAGTCATGGCCCAGCAGGCCGAGCTGATCACTAGGCTGCAACAGCAGAATGCAGCCTCTGCCTCACATCAAGTTCCTCCCCCACCAGCGGCTCCACTACCCGAGCAAGCACCTATGGGTCAGAATACCTTGCCAAATCCTCCCAATCCTCAGAATACCCTCCAACCCTCAGAATACCTCCCAACCCGAACACCCTACCCAATGTCCAAAATATCCAAGACACCAACATTCCAACGGGGCTGGCTCCGCCCCCGCTTCTGCCTCAACTGTCCAAGAATCTTACACCCAACCACCCGGACTCTCCATTTGAGTTCGAGGTAGATCATACAGCTCTGAAGCTGAGTAAGCTGGAAAACTTTTCAAGAAATCGCAGGGGGTGAAGGCCATCCCAGACATCGAAGATGGGTACACCGATGTGGCGTAACATTGCCAGACAGATTCAAGATGCCACAGATTGACCGTTTTGATGGGTCCGGGGATCCTATGGTCCATCTCCGGCTATTTTCAGACATCTTGAGGCCAATGGGCCTAACCCGACCGCAAAAGCTTTCTTTGTTCGGCAGAACTTTGTCGGGGGTGGCGGCCATCTGGTACGCCAAGTTAGAAGATGATGTGAAGAGAAATTGGGATGAGATGGCTGAGGCCTTCGTTGCGCAGTACTCGTATAATACACAGATCGAGATTACAACACGTGATCTCGAAACGACGAGGCAAGAACCCAAGGAGTCTTTCTCTGATTTTGTAACCGATGGAGGCAAAGGCATCGATGATGACCTTGAGGCCACAGATAAAGATCAAATTCGGATGATTGTGCGCAATCTCCAACCGAAGTTAATGCAGAAATGATTGTACTCCCCTTTCCACTTTCTCAGATTTACACGAATGGGGGTACAGATCGAAGATGCATGAAGCAAGGTTTGATCGATCAGGACCGGAGCAGCCCCGAAGGACATTCAACCGCAATAACAACGCAGGCCCGAGTGGCGCTGCAAACACAAGGACTTCTGAGGTCGGTATGGTCACCACCACCCCCCTTCTCAACCAAGGCCCGCAGCGGCCACACCCTTTTCCAGTACATCCGAGAGCAGTAACCAAGCCTCGAGATTTCAGCCCAGAGGCCAAAGAACCTTTACTCCACTATACATGCCTTTGTCCAAGGCTCTCGGGTGTTAATCAAAAAGAAGCATCTGACACCTTTAGAGCCGAGGCCATTGCCAAATCCACTCCCTCCCTCTCATGACCCAGCAAAGTACTGTGCGTACCACCAACAGCACGGTCACGACACCGACCGTTGCTACAGACTGCGTCACGAGATTCAAGACCTCGTCGACAAGAATATCATTCTACCTCCCGAAAAACCCAACGTCACAACAAATCCCCTCCCACCCACAAACCAAGCCCCTCCTCCCAAAAGAGTCAACCTCATCCAAACTGGGGTCGTGTCCTACGATCCTAGTATCTATATTACTCCCTCTCACCTACCCAAGCCGGAGGTGATCCTTCCTGATTGCACTGACTTGTGCATGTTGGACACCTTCACAACCCAATCTAAGCCAGTGGTGGTGACCACCGAAGATGGAACGGGGCAGGTTTCAGAGGAGAGCAGAATTGTTGAATCTGGGATGGAACAGTCTGGGGGTCTAGCTGGAAGAGCCTATGATCCAAGCGAGTACATCTTATCAGTGGGCCAGTCTAAGCTGAGTGTGGGGCTGCCAGAAAAAGCTGAGCTGTGCATGATTCGGGGGGACAGACTTGAACAAGGGGCAGATGATCTGACAACAGTGGAAGAGGACTTTGCCAACTTCCAGTTCTTCAACGACCAAGAATCAGGGGATGCTGCAATCAACTGGTTCGACTATGAGGAGTCGGCAGAAGTCACTGGGTGGTTAGATGATCAGCCAGATGCTGCAGAATTTCAATCAGAACAGGGCCCGGCAGGGGCGAGAGTATCAATGATGGCCGGAAGGGCCGAGAATCAGAAAGGATTGCCGGAGAGCGCCGGTACAAAGAATTTCGCTCGGGACCAAGATATTGTGAAAACTGAGCAACAAACCGTACTAACACAGGAGGAGCAAAGGAAGAATTGGGATTCTGAGAGAATCCGGAAAGCCAAGAACCATGAAGAAATTGAAAGTGCTGCGAGCACGAAAGCAGGACATGCTGTGAGCATGTGGGATGAAAGTACCGAGGGTACGAACTTGTCGGAACCAGATAGGTGCCTGTTGAACGCTAATGGAATGTGGTGGGAAGACGACGACTTATGTCTTGCCCACACGGATGAAGATTGGGCAGGTGCTCAACCAGATGACACTTGGTACCTCGATGAGGTGGACCACATGACCAGGAGTGGGCGGTATTTCAAGCCCCCACACCTTGACCAACCTGAGGCATCTGGAAAAGATAAAGAGGCTGAGAAACAGAGAGAGAAACAGATAGAAGAAGAAGCTGTGCTCAAACAATTGAAGAAGATACAAGCAGACATCTCCATCTGGGGACTGCTTATGGCATCAAGGGTGCACAGACAGGCCGTCCTATCTGCCATGGACAAGGCCAAACTCTCAATAGACACTACACCACAACTGGTTGGGCTGGTTTTTCCGGGAGGAGGTTCCCCGGCATTAACCTTTTCAGAGGAATTGCCGCCTGAGGGCAACCATAACAAACCTCTCTACGTCTCCGTGGAGTGTAGAGATAAATGGATACCGGTGGTACTTGTTGATACCGGGTCCGCCATCAATGTCTGCCCAGTCAGAACAGCATATGCAGTTGGGTTGAAGCCCGCGGACTTCACACCAACAACTCAGGTGATCAAAGCGTACGATAATACGAGTAGGGAAGTGATGGGGATTGTCAAGATTCAAACTAAGGTTGGTCCAGGACAACACGACATCGAATTTCATGTCTTGGACGTTCCCGCAACCTTCAACTTACTCTTGGGGCGGCCGTGGCTGCACCAAGTAAAGGCAGTCTCTTCCACTCTACATCAGATGGTGAAATACCCCTATGGAAAGGGAGTAGCCACTGTATTCGGGAACTCATCAATCCATCCACCTCCGGAGGTATCTACGCCGGTCCTGGAAATTGAGCATGGCACAGAAGATGTATTCTTATCAGGATTCACTTTGGCTGAGGCCCGGGTAGTACAGAACATTATGGCTGTGAATGAAGGTGTGTACGTTAGTGCCAATCCGTCTACCTCATGAACAAGCTACAACATATTCCCGGGATGGGATTAGGAAGGAGCGGCAGGAAAGGAGTCGCTGCGTTGGCCGAAGTGCCACACAACCGCATACCTTTGGACTGGGTTATCTGCCCACCAAAGAGACTGGGTGAGGAAAGGAAAGGAAATGGCCGGCAGAGCCAGAGCGAAGCAGGCTGGGAAGCCTTTGACCTAATACACAGGCCCATTCAGGGTACCCTGAACGGACGCTTCGTCCGGGAGGGGGAAGATTTTCCATTTTGCGGCTTCCCAGAGCCGTGGATAAACGCGGAGAAGAAGCGCGTCCAGGCTTTCGAATCTTCTTTGACTGCAACTATCCGGGGATGACGTTGCCACAGAGCAGACAGACCCAACAACTGAGGTTGAGCAGAATAAAGCAGGGGATCCTGAGGGCACAGAATTTGAAATGGGGGTAGCACTGGCATGTCTCCTCTCTGATCCTCCGATCGACCAAGAGTGCTTGGGGGATAACTTCGTGGTTTCCATGATTGGGGATGAAACGGCTGCGAGCCAACCAGCAGCTATCTTGGATGCATCAATCGCACCCTCTCTCACTTGGCAGTACGAGGGGGATTTTTGTCCAGCAGCCGGGTCAGGTAGTGAGCCGGAATCTGATTCCACCGAGTCCTGTGAGTCGGAATCAGGTTCCAGCTCGACTGAGTCTGAGTCTGGTACTCCTGGGGATGTTAACCCGGATGCCACAGTCCTGTCTAGGTCGTCTTTTTCCTTTTCTTTTGAGTCTGTTGTAACAGAAGAATTGGACGATTTGGATGAACTTAATGAGAATGAGGTGAATGTGGTTTCCGAGTATTT
Source organism: Camellia japonica (assembly GCA_030407325.1). Lineage (NCBI taxonomy): Eukaryota > Viridiplantae > Streptophyta > Magnoliopsida > Ericales > Theaceae > Camellia > Camellia japonica. The sequence goes on from JAPPVO010000319.1 coordinate 11,868, forward strand.
CTCTGTGCCCTTGATTTATTGTATTAATTCAGACTTTCAAAACTTTGATGAAAACGACGAGGACGAAGTTCCTCCGGTTTTACAACGTTTAATTGAGCAAGAGCAAGAGAGATTTGTTAAGCCATTAATGGATGAAATCATTACCGTGAACATTGGTACTGAGGAGGACCCGCGGCTGGTCCAGATCGGGTCCACGTTGTCTTCGGAGGAACGCGAGCGCTTAGTCGCTTTATTAAAAGATTTCAAAGATGTTTTCGCGTGGTCCTACGAAGACATGCCTGGAATCGATCCTGAGATTGTACAGCATCGGATCCCCCTTGACCCCGAGGCCCGACCTGTCAAGCAGAAACTCAGAAGGATCCGCCCGGATTGGGCTCTCAAGATTAAAGAAGAGGTCACCAAGCAAATTGACGCAGGCTTCCTGCTGGTATCAGAGTATCCGACTTGGTTGGCCAACATTGTTCCGGTGCCGAAGAAAGATGGCAGGATCCGGGTGTGTGTAGACTTCAGGGATTTGAACAAGCTAGTCCGAAGGACGACTTCCCCTTACCGCACATCGATGAGTTGGTAGACTTCACAGCAGGGCATGCATTGCTCTCATTCATGGATGGCTTCTCAGGATACAACCAGATAGTGATGGCACCAGAAGATAGGGAAAAGACTGCATTCACCACCCCGTGGGGGACATACTGCTACCGGGTAATGCCGTTTGGGTTGAAGAACGCTGGAGCTACTTATCAACGGGCCGCGACCACAATACTACATGATATGATCCACAAAGAGGTTGAGGTGTATGTGGACGACATGATTGTCAAGTCCAAGGAAAGAGAGGGCCACTACACCGCCTTGCATAAGTTTTTCCAAAGGATCAGGGAATTCCGGTTGCGGCTAAACCCTCAGAAATGTACATTTGGTGTTACAGCGGGAAAAATGCTGGGGTTTCTGATTACACAAAGAGGCATCGAGGTCGATCCTTCCAAAATCAAGGCCATCTTAGAAATGCCACCACCAAGGACTGAAAAGGAGGTGCGAGGCTTTCTGGGTAAAGTGCAATTCATAAGACGGTTTATCTCAAAATTAACCTTGACTTGTGAACCACTTTTTGGTCTCCTGAAGAAAGGAAAGAAGTTCCAATGGGACGGCCGATGTCAAGCTGCATTTGAACAGATTAAAGAGTATCTACAGAACCCGCCCGTGTTGTCACCGCCAGAACCAGGGAAACCGTTGATTTTGTATCTGTCAGTAACTGAAACTACGATGGGCTGCATGCTTGCACAAGAATCAGAAGACAAGGTGGAGAGAGCCATCTACTATCTCAGCAAGAAGATGCTGGAGTATGAAACCCGGTATACACCGTTGGAAAAGGCTTGCTTAGCTTTGGTATGGGCTACCAGGAAGCTGCGGCACTACCTGTTAGCTCACTCTGTAATGTTGGTTTCCCGACTTGATCCCATCAAATATCTCTTCGAGAAACCAGCGCTTACGGGTAGGCTAGCTCGTTGGTTGCTGTTGCTCTCCGAATTTGATCTCACATACGTGACACGCAAGTCAGTGAAAGGAAGAGCAGTGGCAGAGTTCCTTGCCGACCACCCGGTTGAGGGGGATGAAGCTAAGTTTTACTCATCTACTAAGAGAGAACAACAGGTTCGCAGATTCTTTAGCAACTCTATCTTCTATGATAGACATCCCGTGTGGAGTCCGGATGCGTCCAGTCATCATCGACCAAAAATTTGCACCTGCCTACGAGTCGATCGCAGCCATAGATGAAGTTCAGGACAAACACCCCTGGTATTACGACATCTGGAATTTCTTGGAGAAAGAAGCATACCCGCCAGGGGTAAATGCCAAAGACAAAAGAGCAATCAGAAGAATGGCAGTTCAGTTCATCATCTGCGGAGGTAAACTGTATAAAAGGGGTCATCTGGGAATGCATAAACTGTGCGTTGATGCCGAAGAGTCAAAGCGTCTGATGGAAGCCATCCACGGGGGAGAATGTGGTACACACATGAATGGGGTAATGTTGGCACGGAAGATTCTCAGACAGGGTTATTACTGGTCCACCATGGAGGAGGATTGTATCAGTTTCGTCCGGCGATGCCACAAATGTCAGATTCACGCAAATCGTATGAACATCCCGCCAACAAAGCTGTACAACATGACTTCGCCATGGCCGTTTTCAGTCTGGGGAATTGATGTAATCGGAGCAGTTACGCCAAAGGGTTCGAATGGGCATGAGTTCATCTTGGTAGCGATAGATTATTTCACAAAGTGGGTTGAGGCCCAATCTTATGCAGTGTTGAAGGCTTCGCATGTAGCAAAATTTATCAGAAACAACATCATCTGTCGCTACGGGGTCCCAAATGAAATTGTTTCAGACAATGGTTCCCACTTCAAGAAGGAGGTGATTGATTTGTTGGAAAAATACAATGTGGCTTTTCATAAGTCATCTACCTATCGGCCGCAAACCAATGGAGCAGTTGAGGCCGCCAACAAGAATATCAAGCGCAGACTACAGAAGATGGTGAAAACCTACCGGGACTGGCCAGATAAGTTGCCGTTTGCTCTGTGGGGCTACAGGACTTCAATCAGAACTTCTACTGGGGCGACTCCGTATTCCCTAGTTTATGGAATGGAGGCCGTTCTACCTATCGAGATTGAGGTTCCGTCATTACGAGTATTGGCCGAGTGTCAAATAGCCGAGGCAGACTGGCAACAAAGCAGATTTGAGGAACTCATGCTCTTCGATGAAAGAAGGTTGAAAGCACTGTACCATATCCAAGGTTATCAATGCAGAATTGCCCGGGCTTTCAACAAGAAGGTTAAGTCCAGGAATTTAAAGGAAGGAGATTTGGTGCTCAAAGACAACCGAGCTCCCATCCACGACCCAAGGGGCAAGTTCAGACCTAATTGGACTGGTCCCTACATCATCAAGTCAATCTGGTCTGGTGGAGCTGTGGTTCTGATGGATCTAGATGGCTTAGAGTTTTCCCAACCGATCAACATGGACAAGTTGAAGAAATACTACCCTTGAGAGGCTCGCTAGGCCGAAAACCCGAAAGGGCGACCTAGGCAAAACTCAGAGCACAGAAAATTTGAAATTATAAAAACTGAGCTCGCAAGGTTGAAAACCCGCAAAGGGCGGCCTTGGCAAAAGTTAGAGTGCAAAAGGAGAGTGAAAATACCCGAGCGAACCTGAGCCTGAACTACGTAAGGCTTGATTCCCATCTTTGGGATACGTAGGCAACTTCGTCTCGAAGTTCAGCCACAATCTTTTCCCCGATCAACTTTGTCCATGTTGATCATCTCAGTCATCTCTATTCATCAGCATTTATCGTAATCTCCGGTACAGTGCTATTCAGACTAGGGGCAACTTTCCTTTGCAATGAAGTGCTGCGGTACCTTTCAAACTAGGGGCAACTTTCCAGTTGCTAGGATCCGGGATTGTGCATCTCAGTGACAGATCTCAGGCGTGTCCAGTTCTGATCCATATCGAAAATAGTTTTGAAAAGTTTTAATAAAAGTTGATTTTGCTCAAAATTAATCTTTTTACAACTAAGACCATTTTTGGACCAAAGCGGAGAATTTTCAGTACCACAACCTTCAAATTCATTGATTTCAAAAACAGAGTTCTCTTGCTCTTGCATACAATTGAAGTTGCTTTTTATTACACTCAGGAAGAAAACTTGAAAGTACTAGTAAAGCAATAAATCCGGGGCATAGTCAAGTCAGGTGTCCCTGCGCCCCCTGCCAGAGCTAGTTGAAGCCTCTGATGCCAATCTAGGCCCAACCTGCGCTTCTTCGTTGAGCCAATCCCAGCACTCGTCAGATAAAGTACAACTAAAAGTGGAAGCAGGGGCCAGGAGCTCTCTATTTCCCCATGCTGCGGCCTGCCGAGCCAGCTGTGCGCCTCGAATTGGAAATGTACCCGGATACTCTATCCCCTCTGGTGGGCAAGTCTGATCATGGCCAAACTGGCGCAGAATACGGAATGGAAAATAGAACACGCAGTGAATCAAGCCAATCAATCGAATCCCAACCTGTCGAGACATGCTGTAGCTCATCGCCGGGAGGTTGAGCCAAGGGCAGCGCCACGCAATGCGATCCGCCGACAAATTGCACATCCATTCAAACCACCATCCCGTATCAGGGGCATCGACTAGGCGCTGTCGAAAGAAATAGCCGCGGGCTGAGTAAGCAGGGCAAGAGTCCACAACCTGCAATTTATCCATCAACCATACCTGGGGAGGGAGGAAAAATGAGAGAATAAAGAATAGAGAGATGTACGATGAGAGGAAAAGTAAGAAAAAGGTTTTGTGAGGAAAGAAAAAAAACGAGCCTGAGGGCCGAGTGATGTGAGCAAATACACATGTGAGCTTGGGTGGGAAACATTACCTGCAGCAGCAGTGGACTCCCTGCAAATCTAGTCGTCTCCCGGCGACAGAAAGCATCCAAGCCCATCAGTGTCTCTGCCAAGGTCATGGCGATGCAACTCCTTCCTTCTCTCAAGCCCTGGGCCACCTCAATTAGACGGGCGTCGGATCCTCCAAAGCTCGAGATAAACAGAAAATGAGATAACATGCATAAACAGAGGGCGTGTTGCCGGAAGCCTTGCCAATGGTGGTCGCCGCGGTCACCAGCATCGGAGAACCGATAAATCAGGCTTGGAATATCCAACATTCCGTTACAAATCAGGGATCGAGCATCATGTGCGTTCAGTCCACACATCCGCCCTAGGGTTTGGGCATGGCCAAAATTGAGTCGAGGCAAGATTTCCTCACCTCGCTCGGATTCTATCAAAACTTGAAAATCTTCAAAAGTGGGACATACCTCTTGCCCTCCGAAGCTGAAGACATGCGTCACCGGGTTCCAAAACCTTGCCGCGGCATAGAGGAAAGGAAGATGCAGTGAAGTCCGGCCCAGCGTGAATAGTGCATTTAAGCCGAAACCCCGGAAGTTCAACTTTTCCGAACCGTCCAGAGAAGAAATCCAAGTTGTGAGATTTTCTGCGAGAAATGCCTCCATTTTTGTGAGAAACGGTGATGAAATGAATTAGTTCCAGGGCTGGGGCTTTTATAGGGGGTAAAAACTATTCAAAGGACACGTGTCAAAATTCTGGGGGTTGTGGGGAGGTGGCCGGCCGGCTCTATTCTAGTAGGCCGGCCACCCTCTAGTCTCCAAATGCAAAATGTGTTCGGCCACGCATTGGTCCTGTTTTACCCTCCGGAAAGAAGTTTGAGGCATTTCTACGCATCGGGGATGTCGAAGGCCTCCATTTCTCTCAGTTTCGGATACGTTCCATCATCCAGATCGTCCGTCCGAAGTGCGCTTTGTTGTACTTTTGCTTATCGAGTTGTTGCTTTGTTTATCGAGTTGTAAGTTTTGTCGAGCTGTCGCATTTTTTTTTGTGTTTAGAGTTATTACCTTTTGCTTGCGCAATTTTGTTAAGTCTTGGTTATCGAGTCGTTAACATTGTTGTACTTTGCTTATCGAGTTGTAAACTTGCTAAGATTCTGTTATTTCTTGGTGAGTCGAGTTGTTTGATTTGTTGCGTCGGTTCATTACCTGACCTGGTAAATACACAAAGCACATTCCCATTCAATTCCATTTTTGTGCAAAATGATGCGTTGCGATGCTAAGAATTTCAAATACAAACATCTTTTCAAAAGCTGTTTCATTCCATCATGTTTTACAACAAACAAAGGTACAAGTTTTACAAGATATAAAACTGCCTAACACAATGTGCAAAGTGCTACAAACTACTAGCAAAAAGTAAATAAAGTAGGAAATAACATCAATATCCTCGAGAGCGGGAATGAGGAGGCCCTCTCATCCTCTTCTGCGGGACAACCTCTGCACCATCATCACCATCCGGGTCAGAGCTATCATCCTCCGGATCCCCTCAGCCTCGCCTCCACTCCCGGAACCAAGACCGGAGCCTTCCTCCCCAGCAGATGTCTCTGACTCACGGTCTGCGACCTCCTCCTCCTCCTCAATAATGGGTGCCTGCGTCTGCGAGACGACCCTGCTCCTCGAGCTCCTCGGACAGGCCTAGATGGCCCTGCTCCCTGAGAAGGCCTGGATGGCCCAGCTCCTCGAAAGGGCCTAGATGGCCCAGCACCTCGACCTCTCTGAGAAGGCCCGGGTGGCCGGCCCGCGGTGCGTATACAGGAGGCATCTGAAAGTGAAAGTTCAATGCATCAGTTCAAATATGAAAAGCAGATGCAAGTACAATATGTGAGTGGAGTGTGTGTCAGATGTGCTCTACACAGCCTATCAATACAGCAGAATGTTCAAAACCGGTATGTCATCAGAAATATGCTAAATACGGGAAAGATGGACAGTACCTGCACGCCCATGATGGCTAGATGTCCCTCCTCCGCAGGATCATGCCCTCGAATGTGGCCAGCATCCCGAGCAGCTCGTCCGTGTACTCAACTGGAGGCTGCAAATACAAATGCAAAACTATCAGTAAAGGAATGAACGTCCAAATATCTGACTGATGAATCAAAGCTGAAAAACATACCGGGGGTGAGTCAGGGTCTCTGACATATCTGTGGTCAGGAAGAGGAGGCTCTAGCGGGACCTGGTAAGGAGTCCCGAACCGCCAACTCGTCAGCTCGGTCGGCATGTCTGGCCACCCAGCATGTGGATAAAGAGACGGAGGGATCGGAGGAATGGAACTACCTCTACCCCTAGATGCACCAGCCCTGCTAGAGGAAGGGATGTCCGTGGCACGGGCACGACTCGAAGATGGTACATCAGTGGGCCTCAGCGTCGGAGCACGCACTCCCGTCAAGGGGGGCATCAGATATATGCGACGATAGGTGGCGTAGTTCCCCTCCATGAGATGTAACAAAGCATCGGTGCCCTGCATGGCACTAGGACCTCATGGGAGATAGCCTGTCGGCACCGCATAGTGGCTGGAGGTAGCGGGAGGTCCTGAGAATCATACCCACACCTGGCGCAGAAAACGTTCCCCTAGGAACCATGCCCTACCGATCGGTCCCTCGAGCAGGAACCTGTATTGGGAATTACTAGATCCTCCGGGATACTGATGTCGGAGACCATCGCCAAAGGCCGCCCAGGGCTGCCAGGTAATCTGCGGATAAGCAGTGCATAAATCAGTCAGAAATCAGCAATATACAGGGCAAGTCAAAGATGAAAATGAAAGGAACTGAGAGTCCTGAAATACCTCTGTCGTCCGCACAGTGTCGAAATACTGTCGCAGGTAGAAGAGAGTCTCTCGAGGTCTCGCTCGATGCTCGCCCTCGAATACCAGTGAAAACGGAGTCATAAGGACTCCAGCCACCTCCATCTCCGGAGCTAATGTGGGAAAGTATACGTACACCCATAGCTGAGAAAGGCAGTGTGGAATGTGAATATAAAGTGCTAAAAGCAGAATACAGAATGCAAAGTGCGCCGTGTGTGCAATGAACAAGTAGTGAGAAGCAGAAATGTAAATCATCAAGAGGACAGAACGTACCTCCCAGGCTCTCCAGTAGCCGCCAAGCAAGTCTCCCCGCCCGCGAGAGGCTGCACTCATGTAACAATAAAGGGTAGCCAGGCCGGCGCCACCCCAGTCATACCGCCTGACCTGTGATAGGTCCACCAAGGCGCTCAGCAGATACAGCCCAACAGTGTTTCCCCTGTCGGCAAACAAAGTGGTGCCAAAGAGGAACATGAGGAAACCCCGGGTGTACTGCTCAATCTCCTCAGGAGACTCAGGCTCCATCTCTGGCCTCCGGAAACGGGAAGAGAACCAGGTGTACCGGACCCTCCCGGAAGCTCTGTCTACAGGTGGGCGAGCCCCCAACAAATGCATCCATGCAGCCTCCCACTCTCCCATATCCTCGTCATAAGGTATGGGCCAACCGCCTGTGTCTAGGCCGGTGAGCACAGCGAAGTCTAACGGGGTCATGGTCAGGTCCCCGGTGGCAGAAAAGTGGAAGGAATTGGTGGTGTCCCACCATCTCTCCACCAGAGCAGCTAACAATGTCCTGCTGGCAGGACAACGTGCTAATCCCACGCAGAATGGTCCGAATCCTGCTAGATCAACCAGATCCCGGACGGCCTCTGGAAGCTCAGCATACCAGTCTCTCGCGGCGGTAGAGCCATCTCGTACAGTACGAGAGCCAACCTGCATTCAGAATGAATACATGTGTTCAGTACACAATGAAATGAAGTAGCTGTGTGCAAATGAAATGAAGTAGCTGTGTGCAAATGAAATGAAGAAGCTGTGTGCAAATGAAATAAATCAGTGTTTTGGGCTGCGTGTTCAAAATCCTAATCAGTGGGCTGCGTGTTCACTTTATTTATCTGGGCTGCGTGTTCAGTAAATCAGTGTTTTGGGCTGCGTGTTCAAAATCCTAATCAGTGGGCTGCGTGTTCACTTTATTTCTATCTGGGCTGCGTGTTCAGTAAATCGGTGTTTTGGGCTGCGTGTTCAAAATCCTAATCAGTGGGCTGCGTGTTCACTTTATTTCTATCTGGGCTGCGTGTTCAGTAAATTGGTGTTTTGGGCTGCGTGTTCAAATCATTAAACAGTGGGCTGCGTGTTCACTTTATTTCTATCTGGGCTGCGTGTTCAGTAAATTTGTGTTTTGGGCTGCGTGTTCAAATCATTAGTCAGTGGGCTGTGTGTTCACTTTATTTCTATCTGGGCTGCGTGTTCAGTAAATCGGTGTTTTGGGCTGCGTGTTCAAAATCCTAATCAGTGGGCTGCGTGTTCACTTTATTTCTATCTGGGCTGCGTGTTCAGAAAATCAGAATTTGGGACTGTGTGTTCTACTCGTAATCAGTGTGGGCTGTGTGTTCACCATCAGCTTGGACTGTGTGTTCAGAAAATCAGAATTTGGGACTGTGTGTTCTACTCGTAGTCAGTGTGCGCCGTGTGTTCACAATCAATCAGTCAGTGAGCCGTGTGTTCAGCAATTCAAGTGTTTAAGTCACATGTTCGAAGTGCAAACAAAGTACTATGCCATAAGCTACAACTGTGTGTTTAAGCATGGCAAAACTACAAAGTGCACGAAAAATGCAGAAAATAAAGTAAAATACCTCTCGTGCCTCGGAAGAGAGGTGATGCTCCGGCTCTCGTAGAAGCAAGTCCCGGGTGCCCGATCATTAAAGTCAGTAAAATGACGAAAAACCGCTCGCGGAAGGATGTGCACTGCCGGGGCATATCTCTCGGGGATGAAAGGACGGACCCTCGGGGGGAGTGCCATAATATCAAAATCATCTCCGGCGCCTGGAGGACCTCCGCCGTGAGGGAAATTGCCTGCCATTTCGAGAAATCTGCAAAAAGGAGCAAAAATGAGCAAAAATGAGCCAAAATTGGAAAAAGACAACAAAAGTCAACTCCCGGGAAATGAAAAAGTCAACAAAAGTCAACTCCCGAGAAAATATTCCAAATATTGAGACAAACTCACCTCAAGTGGTGAAAATGAGAAAAGAAGCTCCGAAATCAAAATTTAGTTGCCTCAAAGTGCTTCAAACTGAAGAATTTCGCGAAAACAACTTGCAGAAAAGGCCGAAAAGCGCGTATAAAGTGCAGATCTGAAAGAAAAAATGGCTTAGAGCAAGAGGAGAGAATTTCACACCTGGGGGAGTGATTTCGGATGGAATGGATGGGTGTATATATAGAAATGAGAAAAAAGACCAAAATACCCCTACTTTTGGACACATGGCCGGCCGGCCACCTTTCCTAGCTGGCCGGCCATCTACTTTTTTGCCCCTGGCCGGTAGCCTCTCCTAGGGCAGCCACCTGGCCGGTGGTGTTCCCCACTCCCCCCTCTAGCTCCCTGCAAATTTTGAGGAAGATCGGAGTTCCCGTGACCTGAAAAAGTTCAAGAAAAGTGCACTTCCGGTCGCGAAATCGGTCCGCCGGAACTTTAGCTGCAATTTCTGACATGTGTCTCATTATCACTCATCAAAATCAAGGTGTATCCTTTTTGAACATGTTGTAACCTCTCCGGGAGGAGAACCCGAGGCCGCGATTGAGTTGCCTTCATCGAAATGCGCGTTTTCTTACTCGTTGTTTCGCAGCAACAGGCACCCTGATTCGTGCTCATTTTGCATTGTTGTGCGTATAACTTGCATTCTCATGAACATTTGGCATTGTCATGCATGATTTCTTGGCATACCATACTTCTGTGCTTGAGCATGCGTTGTCACGCACGTTCCTTTCTCGCATTGCGATGCATTCACTTGCCGACACTGCGTGTGTCAAACTTTCGGAACCACAGGAATCACATTGAATATATGTTGTTAGCATATTGTTCTTGTTGAATTTCTTTCTTTTGCAGGCACGATATTGTATGTACGGTTCATTTGAGGCTGGTGCGACCAGACGAATCGCGCAGGTATCGTATATTCTCCGTGTGAGACGCGACGAGAATTGAATGATTCTCCGCATTCCTAACTGCATGAAATGTAGTTGTCGCTTTGCATTCTTGCTTAAAATTGTTGCATCTATTTGCGAATACTTGCCTCATTACAGCTTCCTGCATTTGCATGATCATTTGGCTCTGTGCATGTCGCTTTGCATTTTGCCCCCCTGCCTGCGGGCACGCCTGCGGGCGCATATCTCTGTTCATCTTGTATGATTGTCTAAGTCTTCGGCCTTGTCAAAAATGGGTCGTCTCTGGGCTTTGACATTCACTCCCGTCACTTGTGACTTCGAGTTCTGTCAAAGAGGGGCAACTGTAGACACCCCATTTTTGACTGACCTTAAGACTCAGACGTCACCGATTGAGCGCTCGGTGGTGTTGCATATCGTGCTCGTTCAGAAGTCTCAGAGTCGCGGCCGTGAGCCCTGCCTCCGGACTCCCGAACCCTCTTCTGTGCCTTGCCTCGGTTTGCGAACCAGACTCGGTTTTCTCTGTTTTCTATCCTGAGGGGAGGGAGAGGTCCCGTAGACCATCTCTCAGTGGCCGCAGGCTACATTTCGTGGCCGTAGGCCATTTTGCCCATTTCGGAGCTCGGTTCCCGGTTTTCGGAGCCGGCAGGCCGTGTGCCTCGGTTGCGGACCACCCAACCATCTCCGATTCCTCCGGTTTTTGGCATGCATCTCATTTACTCCCTTTCGAGGGACACTGGGGTCTTAGATACCCACTTCGTGTCCGAACACCACTTTCGGTGCTTAAACGGCCGGTTTTCGGGCCTCGAACCTCGCGGTTTGGCTCCGAGCATTCGTTTTGCATCGGTTTTTGTTCATTTTTGGCAGGTACCTCTGTTTTATCATAAAGAGGGACACTGGGGTCTTAGATACCCACTTCGTGGCCGAATGCCACTTTCGGTGCTTACAGCCTATTTTCGGGACCTCGAACTGCGTGTTTTGGTCCCCGAGCATTCGTTTTGCATCGATTTTTGTTCATTTTTGGCAGGTACCTCTGTTTTATTATCAGGAAGATCACTGGAGGGTGGGAGGCTAGCAATTGTCCAAGCAACCTGTTATGCTCTTCCGGCGCCCCCCGGCGCCCGTTTTTCTCACTTCCGAGCTAATGTTGACCACCCTAGGGCCATTTTCTTCGAGCCAAAACCACATATTCGTGTTGTACACACATGGGAGGACACTAAAAACCCATGGCCGGCCAGTAATTCTTATTTTCATTTTTGACCCTCTTTGAAAAGTGGATTGTTGTTTCTCCTGGTTCAGAGTTGCCAATTTCCAACCACAGGGCCTTAAAGAGGAGGCATGGGAGGACACTAATATATAGAGCTCGGCCAGCAATTCTAACTTTCCATTTTTGCCCTTGGCCGGCCGGCCACCTCCAATAAAGGTGGCTAGCCGGCCTGCATCCTCTCAGTGCATACTTTACAGCTGTATAGCTGTTTCCCCAGAAGAGCTCTGTATCCGGGGGATATTTTGGGAGGGAAAGCTTGGGTGCATTTCCCTCCTCTTTTACACCCCCTTCTTAGCCTTTATAAGTGGCTGGCCAGCTTCTTCATTAGGGTTAGAAAAACTCCCCTTAAGAGCTCATAGGCATTGGTTTACATCTCCCTCTCCAAAACCTCCAAAATCCTTAAGTTTTGGCCTCATTTGTTCATCAACACCAAGCACTACCTTCACCACTTCCATTCCAGCACCAAGGGAGGTTTTTCAGAGGCTAAGAAGCAACAAACTCAAGCCAAGAAGCAACCAAAGTGTAGTCTTCAAGGGTAAGCCACTATTTCCCCTTTTCTAGCACTTTTTTGTATCATTTTTCTACCCTACTTGCTCACTGTTTTGAGCTCCGACCAATACTGAAAGTGGTCCTCTTTTGAGCTCATTTTCATCTTTTCTTAAGGGCTCAACCCTGTTTGAGCCCTCCATCTTACACTTCTTTCAATATCCTCTTGTATGCCTTTATTTTGCATTGAATATTTGGCCTATGTGTGATCTGAGTTGGAGCATCTCATGAACTGATTTGTGCTTATTTTGATCCCCTATTAAACATTGAAGAAGGGCTCAACCTTGTTTTCATGCTCCATGTACAAGTTGCTTTGAATCCATGTTTTGCCCTTGTTTTTGCATGCTTTTTCTAGCTTATGAGTGATCTGTTTTCGGGCATAAGGTAAACTGTGAGTGGGCCTATTTTGAGCCCCTCTTCAACATTGAAGAAGGGCTCAACCCTGTTTGGCCTCTCTATCATGCACTTGCTTCATAATTTCTCATATTTACCGTAAACTTGCATGATTTATTTGACCTACATGCAGTCTGTTTTGGAACATGTCATGAACTGTGAGTGAGCTTATTTTGTGTCCCTCTAAATATTGTAGAAGGGATCAATCTTGTTTGGGGTCTCCATGTTATACTTGTCTTTATATCCTCTTTACCCCCCCATTTTTGCATAATTTTTAAGCTTACCTAGCTTCTGATTTCGGCCATCATCAGTACTGAAAATATCCATATTTTGGCCTTCTTGTCATATCTCATTGAGGGTCTTTTCTGGTTTGATGAATGTTTGGGGTACTTCATGTTATAGCCTCATATATCCTCATTCTTGCATAGCATTTTTACCATGTTTTCATACTGAGTTGGGGGATGTCATCTACTGTAAATATGCATATTTTTAGCCCCTCATCAGTGTTGTAGAAGGGTACTTTTCCATTTGAGCATCGCATGTATCACTTGCTTCAATACCCCTCTCTTGGCTCGTATTTTTGCATGCTATTATTGCCCTATCCATGCTTGCTATTTAGCCCTTTTTGTGACTGAAAAATGCTATTTTGAGGGCTGCCTTGCTACTGTTTTGCATGTCATGTACCAATTATGCATGTTTAGTATGGCTATAGGTCATTCCGGGTGCTTATTATCGTATTTCGGGACCATTCCGCGCATTTGGTATCATTTCCCCACTTTTCGGGACTGTTTTGCATCATTTGTAAGTGCTGAAATTCCATTTGCATGTTTGCATATCATTTTCCATGTCATTTCATGCTTAAACGCATTGCCTCGGTTCGCGCGCCTGTGTGCGCGCATTTCGAGGCACCCCATTTTCGTCTCCGGCCTCTCATGTGAGCAGAGCTGAGGCTCACTCATGTTAGTATAAGTCCATTTTGCATTTCGTATGTCATTTCATGCTTTAATCCATCGCCTTGCCACGGGCGCGCACTTCGAGGCACCCCATTTTCATCCGACGGCCTCCCATATGAGAGTGGCTGAGGTCCTCTCTTGTTGGTATAAGTCCATTCTGCGTTCTGTATGTCATTCTGCATTTTGTATGCCATCTTCGCATCATTGCATCCCGTATGCCATTTTCTCAGTTTGCGCGCCCGCGGGCACGCACTTCGAGACATCTCATTTTAGTCTCATCGCATTGCGTATGCCATTTTCTCGGTTTGCGTGTCAGCGTGCACGCATTTCGAGGCATCTCATTTTCATAGCATTGTGCATGCTAGGATTGTATTTTAGCTGCATTTCATGCATATCATACATATTGCATCGTGTTCGGGATAGGAGTTGGCCCGGGCACGGGAAACGAGGTACGTTCCGTACTCCGAGTGACGGAACGGGTCTCAATTCCCCAGTCACCGACGCTCCGGATTACCCATGATGGAGTTAGGTTTTGTTGTAACATTCATCTGCATCGCACCCTATATTGAGTTGTGCAATCCGATTCCTCGGCCATCATGCATCGATATGCGTGATTGGTGGCACGAGGATCGAGGCATGCATATATTTATGAAATACATTGCTATGCCCTTTTCTTGCTCTCTGTTGCAGCAAAATGAGGAATCAACAACTTTTCGGAGTCTGGCGCGCATTTCGAGAAAAATTGCAAACAGAGGCTAGATTGGGCATCCCAGTGGATTTCCGCGCAAAGGCAGTCCGGCATACATCATTCATCAGAAGCGAGGCAGCCCCCTGACTTGCATGCCAGTCTACCGCTTTCTTAGTTTAATTTGTTAATTAATTAGGAATTTGTATATTATTCGGACTGTATTATTCTTTCATTCGGACTGTATTATTTATTCGGACCCTCTGCGCGAGGGCATAACTGTAATAAGTGTGGGTGAGTGTGATGCATGTCTTCCAACCCCACGTCTTTCTTCCCTTTTATTTACCTGCTTACGATGGTTAGATATAGGGCATATTTCAATTAGCATACAGTATGACAGCATGTTGCATCATTCATCTGTTTTGCACGCACCGGGCTCGGCGCATCATACAAACTGCATTTGTATTTCAATTCCAAATTGAATACGTGTTAGCTGTAGCATTCCACATACCATGTTTAGAATAGCCGAGCCTGCTATAGTTGCATTATTGCATGTGTTGCATTAGGCAATTCTGTATAATTAGGATCATGCATGATTTCTAATAAGCTTCCGTTTTTGGCTCGGAGTACTCGGTGAGTTTTATGCTTTAGCATCCTTGCATGCGTGTGAGTGATTGCCATGATAGCATGCTTACCATGAGGCTATATGCTTATGTGATATAACTGCCTTGAATGCCTGTGGGTGGAGGCTGAGTTACTTGAATTGGAACAATTCATCAAATGTGTGTTTTAAGCCCACTAGATAGTGGCAAAATCATGTTTTCTAAGCCCACCTGAGGGTGGCAAATCCGCGTCTTAGCCTACCTGCGGGTAGCACCATCAAACCATTTTCAAACAAACAAACATGAAATGTTTTGTTCCAATTCAGGCGGCCCAGTCTATACTTATTTGCTGCGAGCATCACATAGTAACCTAGGCTAATAACCGGAATAAGAACTCACAATGTTTTCAAAATAAGATATCATGGTTAGTAGAGGCCGGTCTTTGACCGGGCGAGCGGGGGTGCTCACGAAGTGACCTTCCCCAATCGTACCCAAGTTCCCGAGCCGAGGCAACTTTGGTGATGACGGACACGTGGCCTTTGGCAACGAGTCAGGGTTTCCTAAATTTCCCAAAAATAAAATATTTAGGTGGCGACTCTGTATCTGGCAAAGCAGTCCATGTTTGGCACTTCTTTCAAAAAATCTGTTTTCCAAAACGATTTGCTGGATTTGGACTCTTTGGTTCAAGATTAAGAACCGTGACAACAAATCGAGAGTCCGAGCTGTAGCGAGGTCCCCCGCGGGCTTGTTACACTATCTCACAAAATTCTTAGTGGAATGATGGAATTTAAGCTTTAATCCCAACTTTTACCCGTTTTGGCCAAAATGTTTTAAACTGGTTTTAGCCTAAATTTTACATATTTGGCCCATTCAAATATGTTTTATTAATCTATTTATTTTTGTTTTAAAATTTAAATATTTTTGTGGTTTTATATATTTGTTTTGAGAATTTGTATATATATTTGTGCTAATAATACCTTTTATATATTATTATATTAAAGTGTATAGTAATTTTACTACACGGCACATAGTGATTTTACTATGCACCCTTTTGAAAATTAGCTCCACCGTTTGAAAATCTCAACTTTACACATTAGTGCACAATGTTTTTACTGTGCACCATTTGAAAAACTTTCCCCTCCACCATTTCAAAATTTGTTTGTTTGCTATGGTTCTTGCCTATAAAAAGGCTGGAGCAGGGAAGGAGAGAAAAAAAAAATCAGAAAAGAATGAAAGAAAAAAAATTAGTTTTTAAGAGAGGAAAAATATTTTCTTAGATATTTATTTTTCTGAACCAAACCTTTCTTTCCATTCTCTCTATTGCCATTTTACCAATATACCAAACACCATTAAAGCTAAAATTCTGAATTTTGGACTGAGAATTGCGAATACATTCCACAACCTTGAGGGTGATCAAAAGAAAGTTTGTAAATCAGAAAATTCGTTCTTTCTCCAAAAGGTGAATTTTTGCAAATTTTCATTTAAATTTAAAATGTAATATAATTTGTTTAAATTCTTTTACTGTTTTATTTATCACTTTATTTATTGCTTTAAAGGGAAGGCTACACCACCCACATATCTATTGTAATTTTTTTTTATATAACTGTTTTACTGCTTTAAAAGGAAGGTTGCACCACCCATATATATGTTGTAATTTACTATTTTTATTACTTTAAATAAATTGTTGTAATTTACCGCTTTGAATGGTTGGTGCCACACAACGTACATAAATTGTTATAATTTACTGTTTTAAATGGTCGGTCTAAATCACCTAATTTGTTAAAAATGTGACCCCGCCAAATGAATAGTGACTGACAGTGAATAGTAACCCAGACGATAAATAGTGCCTTTAGTGATGAATAGTAACGTGGACGAAAAATGACCAATAAGATGAAGAATGACCAAGGAGGGTGAATAGTAATTCTACGGTGAATAGTACCGTCGGATGAATAGTTGCCAATTGTGTTTTCCTGGATAGAACTGAGCAATCTTTCGGCGTTGAGCAGAATGGTTTCCAGTGGTCTCCAAGGCACTGCGGTACTATTCATCATCAGAGGCACTATTCATCGTCGAGGTTACTATTTACCACCGAATGTTACTATTCACCGCCGGTCACTATTCATCAAGCGATGTCACATTTTTAACAAATTAGATGGTTTCGACCGACCATTTAAAGCAATAAATTACAACAATTTATGTAGCTTGTGTGGCAACGACCATTCAAAGAAGTAAATTACAACAGTTTATTTAAAACAATAAATTACAACAGTTTATGTACAACAGTAAATTACAACAGATATGTGGGTGGTGCAGCCTTCCCTTCCATTTAAAGCAATAAATAAAGCGATAAATAAAGCAGTAAAAAATTTAAACAAATTATATTACATTTTAAATTTAAATGAAAGTTTGCGAAATTCACTTTTTGGAGAAAGGACAAATTTTCTGATTTACAAACTTTCTTTTAATCACCCTCAAGGTTGTGGAATGTGTTCTCATTTCTCAGTCAAAAATTCAAAATTTGAGCTTTAATGGTGTTGGTATATTGGTGAAAAGGCAATAGAGAGAATGGAAAGAAATGTTTGGTTTAGAAAAATAAAATATCTAAGAAAATATTTTTCCTCTCCTAAAAACTATTTTTTTCCTTTCATTCTTTTCTGATTTTTTTCTTCTCTCTCTCTCTCTCTCTCTCTCTCTCTCTCTCTCTTCTGATTTTTTTTGTTTCTGATCTCTTAATTTTCCTCTCCTTTTTTCTTCTTCTTGCCTGCTCCAACCTTTTTTTATAGGCAAAAACCACAGCAAACGAACAAATTTTGAAGCGGTGGAGGAGGAAGTTTTTCAAATGGTATACAGTAAAAAACACTATGCACCACTATGCAAAGCTGAGATTTTCAAACGATGGAGCTAAATTTCAAAAGGGTGCACAGTAAAATCACTGTATATACTGCATAGTAAAATTACTATACACTTTAATATAATAATATATAAAAGGTATTATTAGCATAAATATATGTACAAATGCCTGAAAAAATAAACGAAAACACATAAAAACATTTAAATTTTAAAACAAAAAATAAATAGATTAATAAAATATATTTTAATAGACCAAATATGTCAAATTTAGGCTAAAACCGGCTTAAAACATTTTGGCCAAAACGGGTAAAGGTTGGGATTATAGCTTAAATTCCATCATTTCACTGAGAATTTTGTGAGATAGCATATTCTTATTTTCATCATCGGGTAATCAAAAGAAAATGCCCAAGTCTTAGGGCCATTTCAAATGGGCCCCTCTTTGACAGAGCTCGAAGTGATTTCATGACGTGAGTGAATGTCAAAGCCCAAAGACGACCCTTTTGACAATACTGTAAGACTTGGGCAAACAAACAAGATGTAGATGCAATTTGTTGAACCCGAGGGTTGCCTGCGTATCTCTTTTTAAAGAATCAAACCAGCGTAATTCAGGGGTAGAATGTAAATGAAATACTCGAAATACAATTGAGTTGGACTTACATGCTTCGCGAAGTTGATTTTTTTTTTTTTTTTTGTGAACATTCATGGTTATGCAATGCAACACAATGGAATGATGATACAGATATGAAGGTGGCAACATGAGAGGCAATCCTCGTATAGCGTTTCTGGTTTAGACCCGACCCATTGTATGTTTTGAATATGGGTTTCTTTGTCTTATATAATTATTCATGTCTTGTTTTCCCCTTATACCTCTTTGATTTGGCTATTGGGTTGTATTGGTTGTGTTTGGAACAGGTTGGCAACTTGTTTTTCAAATTTTTGTTGCCTAGAATTTTGCTCCTACGCTTTAGTGTCATTTCTTGCGCTCGAGCGGTCTTTGTGAACTCTCAACACTTTTGTAGGTCTACAAAAGTATTGGAAAGTGGTATTCTAAGCTCGAGCGAAACTTCTTGCGCTCAAGCGGTCTTGGCTCGAGTGGCACTTCTTGCGCTTTAGCGTTGGTCTTCTATTTGTAAAAATACTTAGAGTTTGTATTTCATGCTTGAGCGTCAACTTCTTGCTCTCGAGCGGTCACATCTTTTGTGTCTTACGCTCGAGCGTCACTTCTAGCACTCGAGCAGTCTGCGCGCATATCAGTTAGTAAAAGTCACTTTTTACATCACTTTTTTATTGCACTCTCTTTCTAAACATCCCAAAAATCCTAGATCTACACACACTCTCTCTCAAACTTACGTTCTCTCTACAAAAATATCAAGATTAGTGATTTCTTCACCCTACTCCCTTTGTTAAAAAGGTAGAACACTCCGTGGGCTCTCTTTTTATCCGAACAAAAGTGGGTTTCGGCTTTTTTGAGGTTTCTCCACTCTCTCCTTGGCCTTCTAACTTCGAGGTAGAGATTTTCCACACTCTAGTATGGGTTTTGCCTTTACTATTTGTTATTTCAAAAGATTATAATGGTTTGGGGGGTTTGGGGCGAAAACTTAGGGTTTGAAATCAAAATGTAAAAGAGGGGTTTTCAAATGGTTTCTTGAAAAAGGTTATGATTATGAATTTTGGATTGATATATGATGAAATGAGATATTTCTTACATTGAAATGAGTTTTCAAGGAGAAAGGGGTTTTGCCCAAAAATGTAAATGTTGAGATTGTAAAGAGAACATGGAATTGATATTGGAATTTGTGAAATTGAATTGATGATAATGATAAAGGTGAAGTTGGATATGTATTATCACTCACTTGAAATTTTCAAAAAAAAATGTATCTTTAATGGAAATTTATTTATCTGTTAGAGATATTTACTTTGGATTATCGATGAAGGATACACTACAACAAAAAAAGAGTCTTTAAAGCGCGCAATGGATGTTGTAAAAACCCTTATACGACATGCAGCGCGCGTCATATTATGATCAGTCATGGGAAGTCATTCATTTTCAACGACATGCTTCGTATGTCGTTAAAAATTATTTAACGGCAGATTTTGTGCACCGTTGATACTTTTTATACGACATGCTATAGTACACCGTTAAAAACTATTTAAAAGCAGATTTTATACATCATTGTTAATTTTTCTACGACTACTTTTGCACGTCGTTAATTAGTGAGACAAATAACGACGCTGATTGCGCCCTATAAAATATGTAATACGACGACTTAATATGCCTGTCGTAGAATATGTAGTTTTTTTTTTTTTTAAATTCAGTAGGTTCTAATTGACCAATTTTGTACAATCTTATAAATATTACAAACAAGCATCACAAAACATCAATCAACCACCAAAATATTGTTTGAAAAATCAAAAAGAAACTATATCATAAATTATAAACATTCAAAAATTGTCTAGACATTCCAAATATTCAAAAACTATATTCTT
>JAPPVO010000320.1:0-10395 GCA_030407325.1 Camellia japonica
GCAGCACACTGTGTTGTGCAGTTTACACTCGCGCTATTTTGCGCAGCGCACCATTTTGTGCAGTTTATCACTCGCGCTATTTTGCGTACCGCACAGTTTTGTGCAGTTTACACTCGCGCTATTTTGCATAGCGCACTGTTTTGTGCAGTTTATCACTCGCGCTATTTTGCGCACCGCACTGTTTTGGGCAGTTTACCACTCGCGCAGTTTAGCGCAGCGCACTGTTTTGTGCAGTTTACACTCGCGCTATTTTGCGCACCGCACTATTTTGTGCAGTTTATTACTCGCACTGTTTTGTGCAGTTTATTACTCGCGCTATTTTGCGCAGCGCACTGTTTTGTGCAGTTTATCACTCGCGCTATTTTGTGCAGCGCACGGTTTTGTGCAGTTTACACTCGCGCTATTTTGCGCAGCGCACTATTTTGTGAAGTTTACAATCGCGCTATTTTGCGCAGCGCACGGTTTTGTGCGGTTTGTCACTCCAGCTATTTTGCTGAGCGCACTGTTTTGTGCAGTTTATCACTCGCGCTATTTTGCGCACCGCACTGTTTTGTGCAGTTTATCACTCGCGCTATTTTGCGCAGCGCACTGTTTTGTGCAGTTTTTCACTCGCGCTATTTTGCGTAGCGTACTGTTTTGTGCAGTTTATCAGTCGCGCTATTTTGCGGAGCGCACTGTTTTGTGCAGTTTATCACTCGCGCTATTTTGCGCAGCGCACTGTTTTGCGCAGTTTACACTCGCGCTATTTTCCACAGCGCACTGTTTTGTGCAGTTTATCACTCGCGCGATTTTGCGCAGCGCAATGTTTTGTGCAGTTTACCCTCGCGCTATTTTGCGCACCGCACTGTTTTGTGCAGTTTATCACTCGCGCTATTTTGCGCACCGCACTGTTTTGTGCAGTTTATCACTCGTGCTATTTTGCGCAGCGCACTGTTTTGTGCAGTTTACACTCGCGCTATTTTGCGCAACGCACTGTTTTGTGCAGTTTATCACTCGCGCTATTTTGCGCAGCGCACTGTTTTGTGCAGTTTATCACTCGCGCTATTTTGCGCACCGCACTGTTTTGTGCAGTTTGCACTCGCGCTATTTTGCGCAGCGCACAGTTTTGCGCAGTTTACACTCGCGCTATTTTCCGCAGCGCACTGTTTTGTGTAGTTTATCACTCGCGCGATTTTGCGCAGCGCACTGTTTTGTGCAGTTTACACTCGCGCTATTTTGCGCAGCGCACTGGTTTGTGCAGTTTACACTCGCGCTATTTTGCGCAGCGCACTGCATTGTGCAGTTTACACTCGCGCTATTTTGCGCAGCGAACTGTTTTGTGCAGTTTACAATCGCGCTATTTTGCGCAGCGCACTGTTTTGTGCAGTTTATCAGTCCAGCTATTTTGCGGAGCGCACTGTTTTGTGCAGTTTATCACGTGCGCTATTTTGCGCACCGCACTGTTTTGTGCAGTTTATCACTCGCGCTATTTTGCGCAGCGCACTGTTTTGTGCAGTTTATCACTCGCGCTATTTTGCGCAGCGCACGGTTTTGCACTGTTTTGCGCAGTTTACACTCGCGCTATTTTGCGTACCGCTCTGTTTTGTGTAGTTTATCACTCGTGTTATTTTGCGCAGCGCACTGTTTTGCGCAGTTTACACTCGCGCTATTTTCCGCAGCGCACTGTTTTGCGCAGTTTATCACTCGCGCGATTTTGCGCAGCGCACTGTTTTGTGCAGCTTACACTCGCGCTATTTTGCGCAAGAACTATTTTGTGCAGTTTACACTCGCGCTATTTTGCGCAGCGCACTGTTTTGTGCAGTTTATCACTCGCGTTATTTTGCGCAGCGCACGGTTTTGTGCAGTTTACCCTCGCGTTATTTTGGGCACCGCACTGTTTTGTGCAGTTTATCACTCGCGCTATTTTACGCACTGCACTGTTTTGTGCAGTTTATCACTCGCGCTATTTTGCGCAGCGCACTGTTTTGTGCAGTTTACACTTGCGCTATTTTGCGCCGCACACTGTTTTGTGCAGTTTATCACTCGCGCTATTTTGCGCTGCGCACTGTTTTGTGCAGTTTACACTCGCGCTATTTTGCGCAGCGCACCATTTTGTGCAGTTTATCACTCGCGCTGTTTTGCGTAGCGCACTGTTTTGCGCAGTTTACACTCGCGCTATTTTGCATAGCGCACTGTTTTGTACAGTTTATCACTCGCGCTATTTTGCGCACCGCACTGTTTTGTGCAGTTTATCACTCGCGCTATTTTGCGCAACGCACTGTTTTGTGCAGTTTACACTCGCGCTATTTTGCGCAGCACACTGTGTTGTGCAGTTTACACTCGCGCTATTTTGCGCAGCGCACCATTTTGTGCAGTTTATCACTCGCGCTATTTTGCGTACCGCACAGTTTTGTGCAGTTTACACTCGCGCTATTTTGCATAGCGCACTGTTTTGTGCAGTTTATCACTCGCGCTATTTTGCGCACCGCACTGTTTTGGGCAGTTTACCACTCGCGCAGTTTAGCGCAGCGCACTGTTTTGTGCAGTTTACACTCGCGCTATTTTGCGCACCGCACTGTTTTGTGCAGTTTATTACTCGCACTGTTTTGTGCAGTTTATTACTCGCGCTATTTTGCGCAGCGCACTGTTTTGTGCAGTTTATCACTCACGCTATTTTGTGCAGCGCACGGTTTTGTGCAGTTTACACTCCCGCTATTTTGCGCAGCGGACTATTTTGTGAAGTTTACAATCGTGCTATTTTGCGCAGCGCACGGTTTTGTGCGGTTTGTCACTCCAGCTATTTTGCTGAGCGCACTGTTTTGTGTAGTGTATCACTCGTGCTATTTTGCGCACCGCACTATTTTGTGCAGTTTATCACTCGCGCTATTTTGCGCAGCGCACTGTTTTGTGCTGTTTTTCACTCGCGCTATTTTGCGCAGCGCACTGTTTTGTGCAGTTTATCAGTCGCGCTATTTTGCGGAGCGCACTGTTTTGTGCAGTTTATCACTCGCGCTATTTTGCGTAGCGCACTGTTTTGCGCAGTTTACACTCGCGCTATTTTCCGCAGCGCACTGTTTTGCGCAGTTTACACTCGCGCTATTTTCCGCAGCGCACTGTTTTGTGCAGTTTATCACTCGCGCGATTTTGCGCAGCGCACTGTTTTGTGCAGTTTACCCTCGCGCTATTTTGCGCACAGCACTGTTTTGTGCAGTTTATCACTCGCGCTATTTTGCGCACCGCACTGTTTTGTGCAGTTTATCACTCGTGCTATTTTGCGCAGCGCACTGTTTTGTGCAGTTTACACTCGCGCTATTTTGCGCAACGCACTGTTTTGTGCAGTTTATCACTCCCGCTATTTTGCGCAACGCACTGTTTTGTGCAGTTTATCACTCGCGCTATTTTGCGCACCGCACTGTTTTGGGCAGTTTGCACTCGCGCTATTTTGCGCAGCGCACTGTTTTGCGCAGTTTACACTCGCGCTATTTTCCGCAGCGCACTGTTTTGTGCAGTTTATCACTCGCGCGATTTTGCGCAGCGCACTGTTTTGTGCAGTTTACAGTCGCGCTATTTTGCGCAGCGCACTGTTTTGTGCAGTTTACACTCGCGCTATTTTGCGCAGCGCACTGTTTTGTGCAGTTTATCACTCGCGTTATTTTGCGCAGCGCACTGTTTTGTGCAGTTTACCCTCGCGTTATTTTGGGCAGCGCACTGTTTTGTGCAGTTTATCACTCGCGCTATTTTACGCACTGCACGTTTTGTGCAGTTTATCACTCACGCTATTTTGC
The DNA here is from genome assembly GCA_030407325.1 of Camellia japonica. Lineage (NCBI taxonomy): Eukaryota > Viridiplantae > Streptophyta > Magnoliopsida > Ericales > Theaceae > Camellia > Camellia japonica. Next base: position 3,765 of record JAPPVO010000320.1, read on the forward strand.
GCAGCGCACTGTTTTGTGCAGTTTACACTCGCGCTATTTTGCGCAGCGCACTGTTTTGTGCAGTTTATCACTCGCGCTATTTTGCGCAGCGCACTGTTTTGCGCAGTTTACACTCGCGCTATTTTGCGTACCGCTCTGTTTTGTGCAGTTTATCACTCGTGCTATTTTGCGCAGCGCACTGTTTTGCGCAGTTTACACTCGCGCTATTTTCCGCAGCGCACTGTTTTGTGCAGTTTATCACTCGCGCGATTTTGCGCAGCGCACTGTTTTGTGCAGTTTACACTCGCGCTATTTTGCGCAAGCACTGTTTTGTGCAGTTTACACTCGCGCTATTTTGCGCAGCGCACTGTTTTGTGCAGTTTATCACTCGCGCTATTTTGCGCAGCGCACGGTTTTGTGCAGTTTACCCTCGCGTTATTTTGGGCACCGCACTGTTTTGTGCAGTTTATCACTCGCGCTATTTTACGCGCTGCACTGTTTTGTGCAGTTTATCACTCGCGCTATTTTTCGCAGCGCACTGTTTTGTGCAGTTTACACTCGCGCTATTTTGCGCCGCACACTGTTTTGTGCAGTTTATCACTCGCGCTATTTTGCGCTGCGCACTGTTTTGTGCAGTTTACACTCGCGCTATTTTGCGCAGCGCACCATTTTGTGCAGTTTATCACTCGCGCTGTTTTGCGTACCGCACTATTTTGCGCAGTTTACACTCGCGCTATTTTGCATAGCGCACTGTTTTGTACAGTTTATCACTCGCGCTATCTTGCGCACCGCACTGTTTTGTGCAGTTTATCACTCGCGCTATTTTGCGCAACACACTGTTTTGTGCAGTTTACACTCGCGCTATTTTGCGCAGCACACTGTGTTGTGCAGTTTACACTCTATAATAACCCGACCCTCGCACACGATTTCTGATATATTTTCAGTCCTTGGTTTATGTTTTTAAAAGCTTTACTGTAAAATTCCACAAAAATTTCGGTTAAGTAAGTGTAATCCATGTTGATAGATGCCTATCTGTTGCCCAAGGAATGTATCTGTTTCCTTAGAATGTTTGGATTAGAAATTGGAGGCCTTAACGGCTTAATTATTTGAAATTGATTATATATATATGATCAGCACAATTTTCTGGTAATATTAAGCACGTTTACGAAATTTCAATTTCGGAATAATAAAGCGATTGATTTTTGTCTTATATGCTCTTATATTTGCATAAATATCTCTAAGTTTGGTTTTGTCTTGAGAGCAAAAACGTGAATACCTCTTGGGAGAGAAAAATAGAGAGTGTAGAGAAGAAGAATTGGGGGAGAAGAAATTCAACAAGAAAGCTTGGCAAAATTGAGGAGAGTTGGGTGATTTAATTCAAGGTAAGCTCTATCTAAGCTATTGAACCTTCACTTGCACTTAAAGAAGGGCTATGTCTTGTTTTGACAACTTAGGGTTTGTAATTGAGGGTTATGTTTATGATTCATGGTTGATTGAAGAGGGTTTTCATCAATTGGTTACTTTGACACCTAATTTAGGTGTTGTATGAAAGTTATATTTCAAATCTTTGGTTTTATGCTATGAAATATGTTATGGTTTAATGAACATGAGGAACTTGACTTAAAAGATGGAATTTGGAAAGAATGGTGATGTGATCAAGTGTTTAATCATGTTTATCTTGTGGTATTCAATTGATAATCCATGTTATAGTGAAGTTGGGTCCATATATTGCATGAATTTCATCTTGAATTGCATGTAAAATGAGGTGTTGTAGCTAAATTTTGAAGTTGAAGTCGAGCTGCCCAAAACAGGGGTCACCACCGCACGTGCGGAGGTCATGGCCGCACGTGCGGACAAGAGGAAAAAAACTGGAAGTGCATTCTGCTTTGGGCCGCTCGAGCGGAGGGAGAGGACCGCACGTGCGGTGCATGGCCGCTCGAGCAGAGGGTTCGGCCGCACGAGCGGCCACCCTTGTTTCAGCTTATGCTGAGTAACTTTGAATAGGCATATCTTTTGCATCCGAACTCCGTTTTGAGTGATTCTTGAGCCTAAAATCAAGCCCCGGAAGTCTAGTTTCCAATGGGGGTCGTCTCACTTTCAAAATCTAAGTACAGAAATAGTTATGCCCAAATTAGTGAGAGTTACTCACTTTCTGTCTACCGGTTTTGTACCATTTCTTCACTTAAACTAATTTGCTATCGATTCCTCCTATTTACTAAGGCATGAATTATAACCTATGGAGGATTATGAGTTTAGAACCACCATGGCTACTGAGTGAGGAATAAGAAAGAGATTGGTTTTATTCTCATAATATGTTATGTGCATTGTGTTTGAAGGTTAAGATGAGGACATCGTTCCACCGCTGTCAGAGACCTACCACTGTGAGTAGTAGTACAACAATGTACATTTTATTTATTGTTGATAATTATTGTCACTAATGCTCTGTTCTTTGTAAGTGTTCTACGAGTGCTATGAAAATTTGAAAGTAATGTGAACTTGCATGAACGCTGAAAGATTCGCGTATGTCGGTATGATTTTGGAATCCTTTGTTCTGTTAATGACGAATATTATCCCTTTGATATGTGTAAGCATCTTATGTTAATTCTTAAAGAATAAATAGAACTTATGTTCATTTTCGAAGAAATAGAATAATAGGAAAGTTATGTGACTCCATGTGAATTGGAAGTTATTTTGTTGTGTTACAAGTTTACAAGTTAAGTCCGTTACAAGTTTACATATGTTATAAGTCAAGTATGTTATAAGCTCAAGAATGTTACAAGTTTATATATGTGGCAAGTTCAAGTATATACAAGTTTAAGTAAATTTACAAGCTCAAGTATATACAAGTTAAAGTATGTTACGAGTTTTACGTATGTTACGAGTTTTACGTATGTTACAAGTTCACGTATGTTATAAATTCAAGTATGTTACAAGTTCAAGTACGATACAAGCTTAAATATGTTACAAGTTTATGTATGATACAAGTTCATGTATGTTCTAAGTTACGCATGTTGCAAGTGCAAGTATGGTTTCAAGTATATTTCAAGGATAGTTCAAGTATGGTTTCAAGTATATTTCAAACATGATTCACGTATGGTTTCCAGTATATTACAAGTTCAAGTATGTTTCAGGTATGCTTCAAGTAAGTTACGAGCTCAAGAATGTTTCAGGTATATTTTAAATATATGTTACAAGTTTAAGTATGCTACAAAGTTAAATACATTTTCAAGGGCTTTATGCCATTACAAGGGCTTTATGCCATTACAAGTTACAAGGGCTTTATGCCATTACAAGGGCTTTATGCCATTACAACTTACAAGGGCTTTATGCCATTTTCAAGGGCTTTATGCCATTACAAGGGCTTTATGCCATTACAAGTTACAAGGGCTTTATGCCATTTTCAAGGGCTTTATGCCATTACAAGGGCTTTATGCCATTACAAGTTACAAGGGCTTTATGCCATTTTCAAGGGCTTGATGCCAACTTCAAGTATGCATGGGCTTTATGCCAACTTTCAAGGGCTTTGTGCCAACTTTCAAGGGCTTTAAGCCAAAATGTTATTTCAAGTTAATATGTTCAAGATGTTCCAGCTAATATGTTCAAGATGTTCAAGTTGTTATGTTTAGATGTTCATGCTATATTTTAAGATGTTCAGGCTAATATATTTCAAGATAGAGCCTAAGATCATTACGAGGTATCACAAGGGTTTATAGCCATTATGTCTATGATGTTTATATTACAAGATTAAAGGCTTATAGTCATTGTGTTTATGACGCTTATGTAGTAGAAATAAGGGCATGTAACCATTATGTTTATGTTGTAGGATTGGGCCTGAGGCCGCATGTACTTAGCACAGATTCAGACTAACCATTTGAACTTTGCATTTTTATATGCACTGAATGCACTCCTATGTATTATGTTTCAAGTCAAGCGTCATTTTATCTATGCATTACTATTCACTGAGCCGGCTCACTATTTGTTATGTCTGTTTCTGTAGGTCACCAAGCAGGTGGTCAGTTCTAGCCAAGACGCCGCTTTCTTTGTCAACCCTCATATGTCCAGGCACTATACCAGCCGTTAATTTTGTTAAGCAGTTAAGATGTTGATTTGTTCATGAGTGTCCATTTAAGGTTGACGTATATAATTTCCGTATTTACTTTTGTATATGCCCAGTTATAGGGCAGGACTGTAAATGTGTACGCGTAAGCTCCGGGTTATAGTTTGGAATTTTATCTATCCACTATAATGCATGTGATGAATGAGATCCTGGCATGTAGAAGTAGCTCAATGGAGTTTATTTGTTCAATTTTCGTGCTTCCAATAAGGCCCCGTATGTTATGTTACCAGGTTACATGTCTGTTTCTGTATAGGTCATGCCCAAACTTTTAGGGGCAGGTTTGGGGCGTGACACACTCGCGCTATTTTGCGCAGCGCACCATTTTGTGCAGTTTATCACTCGCGCTATTTTGCGTACCGCACAGTTTTGTGCAGTTTACACTCGCGCTATTTTGCATTGCGCACTGTTTTGTGCAGTTTATCACTCGCGCTATTTTGCGCACCGCACTGTTTTGGGCAGTTTACCACTCGCGCAGTTTAGCGCAGCGCACTGTTTTGTGCAGTTTACACTCGCGCTATTTTGCGCACCGCACTGTTTTGTGCAGTTTATTACTCGCACTGTTTGTGCAGTTTATTAATCGCGCTATTTTGCGCAGCGCACTGTTTTGTGCAGTTTATCACTCGTGCTATTTTGTGCAGCGCACGGTTTTGTGCAGTTTACACTCGCGCTATTTGCGCAGCGCACTATTTTGTGAAGTTTACAATGCGCTATTTTGCGCAGCGCACGGTTTGTGCGGTTTGTCACTCCACTCCAGCTATTTTGCTGAGCGCCTTGTTTTGTGCAGTTTATCACTCGTGCTATTTTGCGCAACGCACTGTTTTGTGCATTTATCACTCGCGCTATTTTGCGCAGCGCACTGTTTGTGCAGTTTTTCACTCGCGCTATTTTGCGCAGCGCACTATTTTGTGCAGTTTATCAGTCCCGCTATTTTGCGGAGCGCACTGTTTTGTGCAGTTTATCACTCGCGCTATTTTGCGCAGCGCACTGTTTTGCGCAGTTTACACTCACGCTATTTTCCGCAGCGCACTGTTTTGTGCAGTTTATCACTCGCGCGATTTTGCGCAGCGCACTGTTTTGTGCAGTTTACCCTCGCGCTATTTTGCGCACCGCACTGTTTTGTGCAGTTTATCACTCGCGCTATTTTGCGCACCGCATTGTTTTGTGCAGTTTATCACTCGTGCTATTTTGCGCAGCGCACTGTTTTGTGCAGTTTACACTCGCGCTATTTTGCGCAACGCACTGTTTTGTGCAGTTTATCACTCGCGCTATTTTGCGCAGCGCACTGTTTTGTGCAGTTTATCACTCGCGCTATTTTGCGCACCGCACTGTTTTGGGCAGTTTGCACTCGCGTTATTTTGCGCAGCGCACTGTTTTGCGCAATTTACACTCGCGCTATTTTCCGCAGCGCACTGTTTTGTGCAGTTTATCACTCGCGCGATTTTGCGCAGCGCACTGTTTTGTGCAGTTTACACTCGCGCTATTTTGCGCAGCGCACTGGTTTGTGCAGTTTACACTCGCGCTATTTTGCGCAGCGCACTGCTTTGTGCAGTTTACACTCGCGCTATTTTGCGCAGCGAACTGTTTTGTGCAGTTTACAATCGCGCTATTTTGCGCAGCGCACTGTTTTGTGCAGTTTATCACTCCAGCTATTTTGCGGAGCGCACTGTTTTGTGCAGTTTATCACGTGCACTATTTTGCGCGCCGCACTGTTTTGTGCAGTTTATCACTTGCGCTATTTTGCGCAGCGCACTGTTTTGTGCAGTTTATCACTCGCGCTATTTTGCGCAGCGCACGGTTTTGCACTGTTTTGCGCAGTTCACACTCGCGCTATTTTGCGTACCGCTCTGTTTTGTGCAGTTTATCACTCGTGCTATTTTGCGCAGCGCACTGTTTTCTGCATTTTACACTCGCGCTATTTTCCGCAGCGCACTGTTTTGTGCAGTTTATCACCCGCGCGATTTTGCGCAACGCACTGTTTTGTGCAGTTTACACTCGCGCTATTTTGCGCAAGCACTGTTTTGTGCAGTTTACACTCGCGCTATTTTGCGCAGCGCACTGTTTTGTGCAGTTTATCACTCGCGCTATTTTGCGCAGCGCACGGTTTTGTGCAGTTTACCCTCGCGTTATTTTGGGCACCGCACTGTTTTGTGCAGTTCATCACTCGCGCTATTTTACGCACTGCACTGTTTTGTGCAGTTTATCACTCGCGCTATTTTGCGCAGCGCACTGTTTTGTGCAGTTTACACTCGTGCTATTTTGCGCCGCACACTGTTTTGTGCAGTTTATCACTCGCGCTATTTTGCGCTGCGCACTGTTTTGTGCAGTTTACACTCGCGCTATTTTGCGCAGCGCACCATTTTGTGCAGTTTATCACTCGCGCTGTTTTGCGTACCGCACTGTTTTGCGCAGTTTACACTCGCGCTATTTTGCATAGCGCACTGTTTTGTACAGTTTATCACTCGCGCTATTTTGCGCACCGCACTGTTTTGTGCAGTTTATCACTCGCGCTATTTTGCGCAGCGCACTGTTTTGTGC
>JAPPVO010000321.1:0-22550 GCA_030407325.1 Camellia japonica
GATCAAGAAGACCAGATCTTGCCGGAAGAAGCTTGTGAAGCTAGAACAGAAGCACCCCTTAAACTAGGGGCAAAATGTCCGATGTACTCGAAGAGCCGAAGATGAATCCTTTTGCAAATCAATAACAACAGCCACTCTACTGGATACGGATGGCTTCAAAACCCTAAAACCATTTGGCATGGACTTGTTACGCTTTTACCCTTTGAGAGGCTCGTTGGGCCGAAAACCCGGAAGGGCGACCCAGGCAAAAGTTAGAGCAAGAAAAAATATATACAAAGAGAAAAAAAAAAGAAAAAGAAAAAAAGAAGAAAAGAATTGAAAAGAAAAGAAAAACAGAAGCTCGCAAGGTCGAAAACCCGCAACGGGCGCCTTGGCAAAAGTTAGAGCCTAAAAAAAAGTGAAGGTTAAAATACCCGAGTGTACCTTAACCGGAACTACGTAAGGCTTGATTCCCATGTTTGGGATACGTAGGCAACTTCATTCCGAAGTCCAGCCCCCAACGCTTTCAAAGCGATTTAGTCCATGTAATGGTTTTGATCATCCTTGCCTTCTCTGAATCCGATAGTTCGGTTGTGACACCGTGAACTACGTAGGCTTGATTCCCATGTTTGGGATACGTAGGCAACTTCATCCTGAAGTCCAGCCACCAACGCTTTCAAAGTGACTGTGTCCATATATTGGTTCTGACCATCTTCGTCTTCTCCGTGTCCGAGAGTTCGGTCGTGATCATCACTAATGAGGACTGTTTACAAAATGCTGCGGCGTCATCCAGACAAGGGGCAACTTTCCGTTGCCATGAGTCGCCATTCAAACCAGGGGCAACTTTCCGTTGCCGTGCAGCTCTTTCAAGCAAGGGGTAATTTTCCATTGCCTCCGATCCGAGGTTGCGCATCTCGAGAGTAAGTTCTGTGCTCGTTGAGCATTGACCGTTTGCAAACATAGTTTTTGAGAATTTTTACTGAGGTTGACTATTTTCTCGAAAATTATTCCATCTTTTCCAAAACTGGACCATTTTCTTGGACCCAAGAAAGGAAAATTTTCAGTGCTCATAGCCTAACTCGCATGATTTTCAAATCAAAAATCGAACAAGTATGTTAATCTAACTCTCACCTTGGTCAAAACTGTTTTAGTAGAAAACCAAAACAAAAAAAATGGTCAAAATGATGAACTAGGGGCACAGTTGAGTCAGGCTCCCTGTCTTTCCCCCGATTGTCAATACTTGCCAGATGGGCATTCTATTCGCCAGAAGAAGACACAACTAAAGCTGTCAGTAAAGGGCTGAAAACTCTCAACAACCTCCAAGCAACGAGGTATCAAGCCAAGTGCGAAGCACAATTTGGAATGGATCAAGATACTCCATCCGGAACATCGACTAGACGTCCCGGGAGGAAATAGCCACGAGCTAATAGTGTTGGGCGTGAACCCACAACTTCCTATTCATCCACTAACCACCCAGGGGAGGGATATAAAATGAGAGATTAAAGAATGGAGAGGTGTAAGTCAAGAGAAAAGTGAGCAAAAGGGTTTTGAGAAAAAAAAAAAAAACCGAGCCTGAGGGCCGAGTGATGTGAGAATCACAAATGAGAAAGGGTGGGAAATAATGCCCGAAGGAACTGGCTCCTCGTGATTTGAGGTCTCTCATTTTTGTAACACGTCTGTATGTCATGTCTTTTGTTTTGTTTACCTCAACTTTTGTTTTGAGTCTTATCCGAGCGTGTCTCGTTGTGTTTAGGTTGTTTACCTTTTGTTTTTCCGTTGTTGAGTCTTTTTTTACTGTGTTCAGTTGTAGGCTCAATACCCCGGTTTGAAAAACCCTTTTTCAATTTCAAAAAATTTTAATCATGCTGTGCTCAGAGTGCTGTGCCATTCTCCACATTTATGCGAAGCAAAAGAAGAAAGGGAAAATTTGGGCATCTGAGTGTGCTTCAACTTCAGCCGATTCTACCTTTGTATTCCGTCTTGTCAGATTGGACTGTTTGTTCAGGGTTTGCCGTGTGCAGAATAAACAGAATGGCCTGTATGCAGATTAATTCCCAGCAGAATATGGGCCGAGTGTTCAGACTAAGCAGTGGGTTGTATGAGTTGTTTTGCCGTTGGCCGGTTCGTTACCTGGTTATTACGATACAAATGTTTGACTTTCAGACAGGAGATCAATTCCATTTACATTGTTATGTGATGTGATGTAATGCAATGCGAAGCATGAAAATGTACCAAAATGTAACACTTTTTCAGATAAAAAGCTTTGTTTCATTTCATCATCTTTTTCAAGTACAAAATTTTGGAGAAAACAAAACCTGCCTGCGGCAGTACAAGGTACTCTAGCTACCAGCAAAAAGGAAAAGTACAAAAAAAAAGAGAAGAAAAGCAGCAAAAATCTGGATCAATGTCAAGTGGCCTCGGGCCTAAGGGTCTGTCCTCGTCCTCTTCCTGGACGAAGGTCCAGGAGCATCGTCATCAGCGCCGTCATCTGAGCCTGAGTCAGTGCCATCTCCGGTCTCCTCCTCAGATGACCCCGCCTCTGCCTCCGCCTCCGTCTCCGCCTCGGACTCATCGTCATCGGGGACTGGTGCCCGTGAGCTACTCCCAATATGAGTGCGCCCCGCTTTGGTGCGGGGGTATACTCTGCCGTCTCGAGTAGGAGCAGAAGGTCCAGCTGAAGCACCTCCTACAGTAGGAAGCTGGAAGGGAGGCTGAAAAGTACAAATGGCAAACGCATCAGTATGCTACAGAATGCAGTGTATGAATACAGTGTGTGAATACTGTGAGTAGTGTGTCAGTGCAGAATGCAGTGTATGAGTACAGTGTATGAATGCCGTGAGTAGTGCTGTGAACAGTCTGTGGGCTACAGTGTGTCAGACGCCGTGAGGGCCGTGTATCAAGTGTCGAGTTGTGCATCAGATTATGTGAAACAGTTTATGTATGGTTTGAGACCGTGGTCAGAAGAACATACCGGAATACTGTAAATGGCCAGAAGGTCGAGGCTCTGCTGAAGCATCCCCATCACCAAAGCAGTCAACTCCAGGGACTGGCGAGTGTACTCGGAGGAAGCCTGCAAAAGTGTTAGAAGTCTCAGTATTCTGCGGAATATCAAATGAATCGAAATGAAATGACTGTGCAGAATGCAAAATGCAGTAGTACATACCGGAGGTAGGCCATAGAACCCGACTAACTCATGATCAGCCGGAGGGGGAGCAATGGGGATCTGGTAAGTCGCCCCACCCCGCCCTCTGCACGTCATCGTCGTGGGCAGTGCTGGCCAACTAGCTCCCCGTCCCCTCCGAGCTCCACTCCTGCCGCGGACTCGAGCCGTCCTTGATGTCCCTGCCCCTGCTCCTGCTCCAGCTACCGGCGCCGCAGGCCTCTCTCTCTCAGCTCGACGGCCACTGCTCAAAGGCCGCATGATATACGTCTGAACGTACTCTGAGTAGTCGCCTATGCCTCTGAAGCGTATCGCATCCCAGCCGATCGTGTAGTCGGCCATCTGCTCAGGGGTGAACCTCTCGGTATCCCTCATGTGCTCAGGAGGGTGAACCGGGACTATCTGCTCTGGCAAACCCAGGGTCTGGCGTAGGAAGCGCTCACCCAGGTACCAAGCCCGACAGACCGGGCCCTCCAACAAGATCCTGAAGCGTGCAGTCTCCTCCGCACCAACAAATCGCTCCCGAATCACGACTGGCAATGGAGCCCAAGGCTGCCAGGTGATCTGTAAATGACATGCAGTTTGTTATCTACTGTTATTGAAAATACAGTGTAAAGCGAAGTTTAAATAAACTCTAAAGTTGAACATACCTCCGCGGGGGTGATGGTGTCGAAGTAGCGGCGGAAGAAGATGAACGTCTCCCGGGGTCTCCGCACACATCTCACATCAAAGCGGCGGGAGAATGGAACGCCGAGAGGAGTCTCCACGTCTGGCACTGGGGCGAGTCTCGGAAAGTAGGCGTAGACCCACAACTGCAGAGTAAATATCAGTACGCTTATCAGACAAAGCAGAATACAGAATAAAGCAGAAATTGCAGAACCGTGTATTGTGCAGTATATTGTGCAGAGTGTACAGTGTACAGTAAGTGTAAAATAGAGTATATGTGTGCCGTGTGTGCAGTATATAGTCAGCGTGAAGCAGACCGCAGTGTGTGCAGTGTACAGAGTACAGAAAATGTAAAGCAGAAATGTAAAGCAGAAAAGAAGATGTACCTCCCAAGCCCGCCAGTAACCTCCGAGCAACTGCCCGCTGCAACGGGAGGCTGAGCTCATGTATCCGTACAGGGTGGCCAGGGCAGCGCCACCCCAGTCGTAGCGCAGAATCCGTGTGACGTCCACTAGCGCACTCAACAAACAGAGAGGCACAGTGTTCGCCCGATCGGCGAAAATGGTAGTCCCCAGCAGAAACATCAGGAAGCCGCGGGCGTACTGCTCCACCTCCTCCTGGGTCATCGGCGCCTCCTCAGCTAAAGCCGGCTGAGTCCGGAAGTGGCTCTCGAACCATGAATATCTGACGAAGCCGGGACGCGTAAGAGGCGGCATCTCGCCGAGCAAGTAAATCTGAGCGGCCTCCCGCTCATCCATATCGGTGTCGAAGGGGATCGGATCACCCCCTACCCCGATGCCGGTGAGCATCGAGAAGTCATAGGGAGTCATCGTCATGTCTCCCGCGGCGGAAAGGTAGAAGGAGTCAGTGGTATCCCACCACCTCTCCACCAGAGCGGCGAGAAGAGGCCTACTCGCAGTAAGCCGGGAGAGTCCTCTGCAGAAGGCGCCGAAGCCGGCCTGGTCTACGATGTGGCGGACCGCATCGGGCAACTCCATGTACCAATCACGGGCAGCGACATTCCCATACCCCCGGAAGGCATGGGAATCCCCCTGTATTCAAAAACAAACAGTTGCGAAGCAATATTCAATATACAGTTTTGAAGAACAGTCAAAATTGATGCAGATATAGCGTGTGTGCACGTTCTCAAAACCAAACAAACATCGGGTGCCGGTGTGCTTGCAGTAAACTACAACATGTGACGTGTCAGTATGTTCGAGTGGTTCAGTACAGATATAGCATGTGTGCACGTTTTTCAAGTTCAAACAGACATCGGGTGCCAGTGTGCTCGCAGTGAACTACAGTGTATGATGTGTCAGTGTGTTTGAGTGGTTCAGGGCAAATACAGTATGTGTGCACGTGTTCAGATTCAAACAGATATCAAGTACAAGTGTGTTCACAGTCAACTACAGCATACAGTGTATCAGTGTATCCGGGCTAAGCAGTTAAAGAACAGAATCAACTATGGCAGTTAAGTGTTCTACGTTGCAGAAAATGAAACGGGGAAGAATATACCTCGGAAGCGCCGTATGATAGATGTGACTCCGGCTCGCGCAGGAGAAGCTCTAGAGCCACCGTCCTATCGAAACTCCGGAACTGGCGAAGTCCGTCGGGAGGCAGTATGTGAATCGTCGGCCGGTAGGTCGCCGGGTCGAACGGGCGGATGCTCAGAGGCAAGAGCTCGGCCTCGGGATCCATCTCATGCTCCGGGGGAGTCCCGCCCTGTGGAAGATCGTCTGCCATCTCAGAGAGAGTGTGAAAATGGCCGGAAATGTGGAAACCGGGCTAGAATGCGAAAAGTCAACGGAAAGTCAACCCCATGAGGGCGGAAAATGGCCGGAAAAGCCGGAATATGGAAAAGGCACGAAGATCAAGAGAAACTCGAGGGAAACAAACCTCAAGTGGCAGAAATCAAGAAAAAAAACACTGAAACGAAGTTTCGTTCGGTTCAAAATGTCCGAAACGGCAAGGTCTTCGCGAATCGAACGACGAAAAAGTGTTGAAAACACAAGAAAATGGAGAAATGAAGGAAGGAAAATACTCTAGAGAGAGAGAGGAAGAGTTTTTGACCAAGAACAAGTGAAAAAAATAGGGCTAGAGGCCCTATTTTATAAGACCCGAGGCCAAAAGACCAAACTACCCCGAATCAGGCATGTTTGGCCGGTCAGCCACACTGTTGGCTGGTCAGCCAAATATTTGGCCGGTGGAATGTTTTTGTGGCCGGTGGGCAGCCGGTGACCTCCTATGATGACCGGTGAGCCTCCTACAACCTTGTTTGGGTCATATATGTGGTTTGGGGCCTCCATTTCTCAAGACAGTGCAAGACAGTGCAAGACAGTGCATTTCCGAAGCTCAACCGGACTCCGTTTTGACCTCGGACCGTGTTTTCTGTGCGAAGCACTCGAGTACGTGCATGGCGTATTCTTTTTGTATCCTTTTGTCTCCTAAGAGATTCAAAAGTTGCCCCACATGCATACGTTACAACGTTTTGTCGTGAAACGCGCGTTGGTTATACGCCATCTCACTCGCCTCGTTATGCACACATCTCGCATTGTTATGCGCATGCCATACTTGCGTTAGTATGCACATTCTTATGTCACATTGTCATGCGCACTTCACATGCATTGTCATGCATTTCAATAAACGTGTGTTGTAACGCGCATTTGAGTTCATTTGCATTGTCATGCATTCCAATAGTTTGCATTGTCATGCATTTCAAGAAACGTGCATTGTAACGCGCATTTGAGTTTATTTGCATTGTCATGCATTTCAAGAAACGTGCGTTGTAACGCACATTTGAGTTCATTTGCATTGTCATGCATCCCAATAGTTTGCATTGTCATGCATTTCAAGAAACGTGCGTTGTAACGCGCATTTGAGTTTATTTGCATTGTCATGCATTCCAGTCCATACATTGTCATGCGTATCATAATTTGCGGTGTCGCACATTCCGATAAGTTGCATTGTCATGCATTTCAAAAGCCGCACGGTGTCGCGCATTCCAAGATTATTTGCATTTGTCATACATCTCAAAAGCCGCGCGTTGTCGCGCATTTCAAAATCATGCATCATCATGCATTTGCATTTCAAAAAAAAAAGGGGGAAGAAAACAACAAAAACAACATGCATCATTTGCATTTCAAAAACAAAAACACAAAAATGCATTATCATGTGTTTTCCCTTCATCATGCATTGTCATGCATTCAAAAAAACAAAACAAAAAACAATAATTTGCATTGTCATGCATTTCAAGAAACGTGCGTTGTAACGCGCATTTGAGTTTGTTTGCATCGTCATGCATTCCAATAGTTTGCATTGTCATGCATTTCAAGAAACGTGCGTTGTAACGCGTATTTGAGTTTATTTGCATTGTCATGCGTTCTAATAAGTTGCATTGTCACGCATTTTAAAAATCATGCATTGTTATACATTTCGATTACACGCATTGTCATGTGTTCCAGTTCATGCATTGTCATGCGCATCATAATTTGCATTGTTGCGCATTTTAATGATCATGCATTGTCATGCATTTCAATTCATGCATTGTCATGCGTGCCTCATTTGCATTGTCATTCCAATAGTTTGCATTGTCATGCATTTCAGTAACTTAGATTGTCACGCATCTTTCATTTACATTGTCATGCATTTCAAACAACTCGCATTGTCATGCATCTTCCATTCGCATTATCATGCATGTCAATCTCTCGCATTATTGCATATTTCATGTGCATTGTCTCCCACCTCACTAACTTTTCTCCACTCGCGTGCCGCGTGTGGACGTAACTAACTTCTCTCCACTCGCGTGCCGCGTGTGGACGTCACTAACTTCTCTCCACTCGCGTGCCGCGTGTGGACGTCACTAACTTCTCTCCACTCGCATGCCGCGTATGGACGTCACTAACTTTTCTCCACTCGCGTGCCGCGTGTGGACGTAACTAACTTCTCTCCACTTGTGTGCCGCGTGTGGACGTTACTAACTTTTCTCCACTCGCGTGCCGTGTGTGGACGTAACTAACTTTGCTCCACTCGCGTGTTGCGGGTGGACGTATCTAACTCTTCTCCATTCGCGTGCCGCGTGTGGACGTAACTAACCCTTGCTAACCCCCCTTTCTCCCATTTTGTATTGTTATACACATTGCATGTGTTGTCGTGTTATGCTTTACTTATATGTGTTCAAGTTTCCTTTTATACAAATTGCATGCGTTGTCGCGTTATGCTTTACTTATATGTGTTCAAGTTTCTATAAACATTGCATGCGTTGTCGCGTTATGCTTTACTTATATGTGTTCAAGTTCTTTTTTACACATTGCATGCGTTGTCGCGTGTGCTTTACTCATATATGCTTACATTTCAAATTGCATTGTTATGCACACACTCGGGTTGCGTTGTTATGCACCCCTTTCATCCGCATTGTCATGCACCCCCTTCATTCGCGTTGTCGCGCAGCTTTCGATTGCATTGTTATGCATGTTGCTAACGATATCGTACCTGTTAAGTTGCTTTCTTTTGCAGGCACGATATTGTATGTATGGTTCATTTGAAGCTGGTGCAACCAGACGAGCCGCACAGGTATTGTATTCTCCGAGAGAGACGTATCAAGAATTGAATAATTCTCTTGCACCCTCTCTGCATTGTAGTGTAGTTTGTGTGTGCTAGCTTAAAACTGTTGCATTGTTATGCTTCGTTACAGCTTTCTTTGCATGATCATAAGTTATGTTCGGCTTCTTGCATTGTCAGTTGCATTTTGCCCCTGCCTTCGGGCGCATATCTTTATTGTCTTGCATGCTTTGTCTAAGTCTTCGGCCTTGTCAAAAATGGGTCGTCTCTGGGCTTTGACATTCACTCCCGTCATTCTTATGACTTTCGAGTTCTGTCAAAGAGGGGCAACTGTAGACACCCCATTTTTTACCGTCCTCCAGACTTGGACATCACCGCATGAACACTCGGTGATCATCCATGTTTGTGTTCGTCCTGAGTTCCCGAAGGTCTCGGCCACGCGCCTTGCCTCAGGATCTCTCGACTCGATTGTTTTGTGTCTGGTTTTGCACCAAACACTTGTGTTTTGCCTTTGAGGGGCATGGAATGGCTTGTTGACCATCCCCACACATCACCGGCCCTGGCTTGAGGCCACCGGCCATTGGTTTGTTGCCATCGGCCAAATGTTTGGCTGACCGGCACTCTTTGAAGTCGACCGGCCATCTATTTTGGTCAAATTGTATTTTTGGCTGGCCGACCACTGTGCATCTGCTTTTGCAGATATTTTTATGCCAGCTGTGCTAGCTGGCATACACCTTTGCTCCCCTTCATACACGTGTATGGAGGGATCTCCTTCTTGACTAGCTTACTTGAGAAGCTTTGCAAGAGGGATTGTCTATAAGAGGGGGCCTCTTCTCCCTCCATTAGGGTTGCACAAAATTTTCAGAGGAACTCTGATATTAGGGTTGGAGTTTGTATCTATTCCATATCTATATCTCCCTCTTTGTTTTGCCTTGTGTGTGTTTAGTCTTAGTTTTGTGCACAAACACCTACCATTACACCTTACCTTGGTTACTGAGGTGCTAGGGAGCTATTCTTGGAGTTCTTCGCTTGGTTCGGAGCTAAGGAAGCAGCTGGAGTGCTGTTCTTGAAGAGGGTCATCAAGGGTAAGAACTTCACCCTTTATTCCCCATTTTTGCATAGCTTTTTAACCAATCTTGCAACTGTTTTTAGACTTTGTATATAACTAATAAAAGTCTTGATTTTGAGTGCTTAACATAGTTGTTTAAGGTTGCTTTGTCGTTTGGGGGTGTTTGACCCCACTTAGGCCTTGTTTGGCCCTATTTTTGTGCTATTTTGGTGAGCTCCGGGACCACTTTGTTTGGGCCTCCTCACCACTGAAATCTTGAGGGATTTTAGTGGTGAGGATGGTGCCTTAAGGTCCTAAGAAGGAGAGGGCCACCCCCTCCCCTTGTTGTCCTTGAAAAGGGCCATTTTTGCCTCATGTGTGAGCATCTTGTTTAAGTGCATGATGGCCATGCCTTAGCTGTTTTTTTGTGCTTATATTGCCATGTATTACCTCTGTTTTTGCTTGGTTTAGACACACCATGCTTGCCTTGCATACATGTCTTGTAATGCTATCTTTTTGCCTTAACATGCTTTAGGCTTTAACCCTTGTTCTAGCATGATTTCGGCCTAGCTTCGTGAAGCTTTTATGCTTGTTTTAGTATGCTAAAGGTCTGTTTTTGGTCATTTGGGTTGTCCATGCTTTGCTTTGTATAGCTACCATGTAATCCCCCTTTGTAGGCCTTAAGTATCGGACCCTCTAGCATGCTATTCTTGCATCATTTCAGTGGTTTAAAACCACTTGTCATGTCATTTCAGTCCTCATGATATGCTCGTATGCTTGCATTTGATGCCCCTTTCATGCTTTAAAAGGTTGGTGTTTCTTGCTCCATGTTTGTGCCATTGTGTATGCCTCTAGGATTAGATCATTTAGATGCCATCTAAGTGGTTTTTTGGGGCTTACTTTTGCATGACTTAGGACTGTTTTAGTTCATTTTGGTCATTTGCTTCATATGTCACATGGCCATGGTTTAAGTCCTAGGGCTTGGTGGCATGCTTAGCTTGCATTGTAGATTGGTTTGGCACCTTCTCTAACATGATTTTCAGAGCTTATAATGCATGCCATTTGTCCATATTTGCATCCTCTTAAGTGTGCTTGAGAGTTGTTTCTATATGCCTAAGTGTTGGTCCATGTGTGCATGCATGTTTGCATGTCATTTTGCCTTCATTCTTGAGCATGTTGGCCACTGTTTTGGGCTTAGTCTAGAGCTGCCCAAATTAGTTTAAGTCCATAGTTCACATGTTGTTGCATGCTCACCTTGTGTGTTGTTGCATACTTGTGTGTTTGTCACATGTTTAGGTTGTTTAACATGTTTGCTCCATGTGTTGTGGCATGACTGAATGAAGTCACATGCTTGCTTGCATGCTTGAATATCCCCATTGTATTTGGCATACTTATTGGTTAGCATGATTGTCACATGCCTTGTATGCTTGTTTGCATTGTTCATGTTGCATACTAGCTCATATGTCTAGCTTGCATCGCATTGACATGCATGCTTAGCCTCTTGAATTGAGTATGATAAAGGTTGAGCTCCTTGTTTCTTCATGTGTATTTCATTTGAAATCAAAGTGCATAACTTGGTTTCTTAGGCCATCACGCATGGAAATGCGCGATTGGTGGTCTGAGAGTCAAGGACCATACCCCCTTTGAGTCATAAACATGATAAGGGATGTGTTGGTGCACACATTCGCTTGGAATGCATTGCTATGCCTTGTTTTGCCCTCTGCTGCTGTCAAAACAGGATTCTGCAGGAAGATTTGGCCGGCCGGCCATCTTTAGTGCCGATCAACCAACAATTGGTGGCCGATAGATTAACCAATGGCCGGTGATCATTTCCTTTGGCCAGTGACCATTTCCCTTGGCCGGTGGTATCCCACAGGGTTCATAGAGTGCACCTTGGGAATTTTGCAATGATCAGAGAAGGAAAATATTGTGGATAGAGGCAACTTGTGCATGGCAGTGGACTTCCGAGCGGAGCCGAGCACGCATTGCATTGGTCCCTCTTCCCGAGGCTGTTTACTGTTTTATTAGATTAGTTAATTTTCTTAACTAGTTTAATTGGTCTGTAATATTTAATTAGCTTGTAGGTTAGTTAAATCTGTATTATTCTTTTAGTCCCTCCGAGCGAAGGCAAATTTGTAATAAGTGTGGGTGCGTGTGTGCATGTCTCCCAACCCCCACTTCTTTCTCCCTTTTACTTACCTGCTTTTGATGGTTAGTATTAGGACATGTTTAATTTAGCATCCTTATGCTATGCATGTGTGCATCATTCATCAGTATTGCATGCACCGGGCTTGGCGCATCATGCTAACAGCATAGTATTCCAAATCTAACTTGAATACGTGCTACTTGTTGCATCCCACATGCCATCCTAGGATTAGCTGAGCCTATTCTAGTGACATTCTGTATGTGTTGCATTAGCCATCTTAACATGAACTAGGATCATGCATATGATTACTAACTAGTTTCTGTTTTGGCTTGGAGTACTCGGTAAGCATTTATGTTTTAGCATCCTTGCACGCGTGTGAGTGTTGCCATGTCAGCATGCTTTACCATGAGGCTATGTGCTTAAATGATATAACTGCCTGAATGCCTGTGGGTGAAGGTTGGATTGTTTGAGTTGGAACGACTCGTTGAAATCCGTGTTTTAGCCTACTTGCGAGTAGCAAATTTCAAATCACTTTTTTTACAAACGGATATGCAATGCTTTGTTCCAAATTAGGCGATCTAGTCTATACTTTTGTGTTGTGCGCATCACATAGTAAGATTAGCTAATTAATCGGAATAAGAACACATAACGTTTTCAAAATCGGATATCATGGTTAGTAGAGGCCGATCTTCGGATCGGGCGAGAGGGGGTGCTCATAGCTGACCTTCCCCAATCGTACCCAAGTTCCCGAGCCGAGGCAACTTTGGTGATGACGGACACGTGGCCTTAGGCAAACGAGTCAGGGTTTCCTAAATTCCCCCATTACAAAATATTTAGGTGGCGACTCTGTATCTGGCAAAGCAGTCCATGTTTGGCACTTCTTTTCTAAAATCATTTTTCTCAAAACAATTTGCCGGATTTGGACTCTTTGGTTCAAATTAAGAACCGTGACAATCTGAGTCCGAAATGTAGCACGGAGGCCCTCACGCGGGGCGCGTCTATATGGGCCAATTCTCCATTCCTATCGATGTGCATTTTAACATATCAATGTGAATATTCACATTGTCAATGGGCCGGGCCGGGCCTACCCCGGGCCGCGGGCAAGCTTCGGGCAGCGGACAAATTTTATACTCCTGTCAATGTTAATGTTAACAGGTCAATATGAATATTCACATTGTCACGGGTCGAGCCAAGCCTACCTCGGGCTACGGTCAGGCTTCGGACCGCCCACGGGTTGCGGGCCAATTTTACACTCTTATCAATGTGAATGTTACACATGTCAATGTGAATGTTCACATTGTCAACGGGCCGGGTCGGGCCCGCCTCGCCCTGGCCGCTGGCCAATTTTATGCTCTTATCAATATGAATGTTAACATATTCACATTGTCAACAGGCCGGGCCGGGCCTGCCCCGGGCCGCCCACGAGCCGTGGGCGGGTTTCGGGCAGCCATGAGGCGCGGGCTAATTTTACACTCCTATCAATGTGAATGTTAACATGTCAATGTGAATATTCACATTGTTAACAGACCGGGCCGGGCCTGCCCCGGGTCGCCCACAGGCCATGGACGGGTTTCGGGCAGCCATAGGGCGCAGGCTAATTTTACACTCCTATCAATGTGAATATTAACATGTCAATGTAAATATTCACATTGTCAACGGGCCGGGCCGGGCCTACCCCGGGCTGCAGACGGGCTTTTGGCCGCCCATGAGCCGCGGGCCAATTTTATACTCCTATCAATGTGAATCTTAACATGTCAATGTGAATATTCACATTGTCAACGGGCCGGACCGGGCCCGCCCCGGGCCGCTTATGGGCCGTGGGCGGGTTTCGCGCCGCCACGGGACGCGGGCCAATTTTACACTCCTATTAATGTGAATGTTAACATATCAATGTGAATATTCACATTGACAACGGGCCGGGCCCGCCCCGGCTCGCGAGCAGGTTTCGGGCCGCCCACGGACCAATTTTACATTCCTACCAATGTGAATTTTAAAATATGAATGTTCACATCATAAAATTGTTAACCGTTCAAAAAATATTTATAAGGGTATCAAAATTAAATATACGGATATAAGTGTCCAAGAAAATAGTGTAAATCAAGAAAAAGGACTTCATGGAATAAAACTATACATACATGGGACTAAATGGGTTAAAAAACTCCTTCATGGACTTCTTGAGTTAAAACACTTCTAAATGGGATTTATCAATAATTTTCCCATTTTTTTAACATTATTGAATTTTTAACAACAGTGATTCGTAGCCTTTTTTTTTTTTTAAATACAACCAATAATAATTTGATTAAAGTTTTTTGGGAAAATTATTATTAAAAAAAAAAAAAACTTAGAATTTGACCCTTATAACGAAATAAATTCTGAGATTTTAATTTGTCAATTTAAATCTTAATCTTTTACGTAAAACCAATGAGAAAATGGTATTTTGATCAATAAGCTTAATAAAAAATAGTATTTTAGACATTTTATGTATACTTACATTAACTTTAAAACCTAGTGTTTCAATTTCGACAAATTAAACCCTGAAATTTCATTGGTGTTTCAATTTGCCCCTTCCGTCTATCTCAGTCTGTGTAAGGTAATAGAGGGGGTTTAAAACGAAAAACACGTGAAACTTTGGGATTTATTTTGTAATTAACTCTTTTTTATTTTTAGTGATTTTAATTTTTAAAAAAGGATTAATTACACAAAAAAAGCATAAGGTTTCATACATTTTTCACTTTAAACTCCAGTATTTTTCACTTTAAACCCATTATGTTATCTTACATAGACGGAGATGGATGAAGGAGGCAAATTGAAATACAGATGGAGCTTTAAGGTTTAATTTGGCGAAATTGAACCATTGAGGTTTAAAGTGAAAAATGCGCAAAATCTTGGAATTTTTTTTTGTAATTAACCCAATACTTTTTTATGTCTGTTTTATTTAATAAAAATAGACAAATGATTTAATTGAATCAAAAGATAAAGGTTTAACTTAAAAAAAATTAAAACATCAAGATTTATTTTAGGATAAATTACACTCACCTTCTCTGAGGTTTCTGACAAATACAGGGACCTCCCCTGTGGTTTTTAATAATTACAATAATTTCCCCTACTTTAGCTAACATTCTCCAGATTCTCCTCTCCTGTCAAATTACGCGGTAGGAAACTTTTAAGATTCCTAGCACTTTTTAATGAAAAAATTTGCAGCACCATTCAAAATTTAAGGTGACGCTGGTGTGTATTTTTTTTTCCCGTGTGTTCGATAGGGATTTTTTTTTATCTTGTTTATATGTATATACGTATACACACAAGATTATAGTTTGGCAGGATTTTACACTATTTAACTTGGTCAGGAAGACAATGCTTGTGTGTAAATAGTTTCAAGAAAGTCCAGACATGTATTTTCCATTGCGTGATTTGGCGGAATATTATTTTCTGAAAACAATATAGAAAAATTCTGCAGTTCTGAAATTATTTGACAAACTGCAGTTGTAGTTTTTGAAATTGTGAGTTCAAGTTGTTTTCAGGTTGAGGTGGCCACTTCACCGTAAATTGAAATTTTGATTGGAGTAATGTTATAAAATAAATAAATAAGAATAAATTTTAAGACAAATTTTAATAGTTGTGGATAACTTACCTATCGTTGTGTTTTTAAATACGGTAGTGATTGGTAGCTCGAAAGCTACGGCTCGAATGTGGCTCGAGGGTCAAAACGGCGTCGTTTTGACCCTTTTTTTTTTTTTTTTTTTCCTTTTCTTTTTCTTATTTTCGACTTCACTTCATCTTCTCTAAGTTTTTTTTTTTTGCAGAAGAAGAAGACCAGGAAGAAGGAAGAGAGGAGAAGGGAGGGAGGGAGGGAGGAGGAGGAGGAGGAGAGGAGGAGGAGGAAGGGAGGAGGAGGAGGAACTGGAGGGGGCCATTAAAATGGCGGTGGCGAGGCGAGGTGAGCAGCGGTGGAGGCGAGGCAGGCCGGCGATCGCTGGTGCTGCGACGATCGGCGGCAGCGAGGCGATGGAGGAGCTGCGACGAGGACGGCGGCGGAGGCGGCGGAAGGCGACGACGGACTCCAAACCACCAGTCCCTCTCCCTCTCTTTCTCTCCCTCTCCCTCTCCCTCTCCCTCTCTTCCTCTCGAGCCAGGTAGCTTCGAGCTACCAGGCATTTTCCTTTTAAATAAAAGGTTACAATTGTAAAAAAAATAAAAATGTTCCGAACGACCGGCCAACATTTGGTATTGGTATATATAGGTGGGTTGAGGACATTTGAGGGCATTATGGTCATTTTAGTTTTTAGCTTTGATGACATCAGCTTTTTCTGTGAGAAAAATAAACGGAAATCAACAGATGGGGGAATCTGGAGAATGTCAGGTAAAATAGGAGAGTTACTGTAATTATTGAAACCACGGAGGAAGTCCTTGTATTTGTTAGAAACCTCAGGGGAGGTGAGTGTAATTTACCCTTTTTTTTATCATCATAATCAACTTCTTAGATTATTATTTTTTATTTTATTTATTTTTTATTTTTTTGTGTTGATTTCTCCAAGTTTTTTGGTTAACTGTTGCCAGATTTTGCCCAGGAGATACTTTTGAGGAACTCCCATCACAAGAGGATTTGCACCCATCATATTTGTGTAATATTTTTTTGTCCCACTATCATGTAATTCTCTCTATTTTTAAAAGGTCTAATATCATTTCTACACAGAAAAACAAGTAAAAAAAAATTAACCAAAAGCTCAAAACGGCACCATATCTATGCGCAAACAGTAGTTGCAGTGCTCTACGCACGGCAGCATTCCCATTCCCTAAAATAATGCAGAGGGATAATATATCCAAAATTTTTACTTAGATTTTTATTTAAAAACGTTTATCGTTCAAATTTATTTCATACAAGATTCTATATTATAATCTTGACCACATAGATTTTTGTTGAATTAATAGAATTATTCAAAATAGTGGACTCCATATTTGAAAAAGTGTATTGTCCCCATTTAAAATTATAAGCCCTTCTACTTTGGACCAATGAGAATGTGTTTTGTTTACAAACATTTTGGAAGGTGAAGAGTATATCTTGGGACTTTGTTATCATTATACTATTTATAAAGAATTTGATTACAAAATTAAATATAATTTTTTATTGGATAAAATTCAGACATTTTATAAGACATATTTCATATAAAAATGATTAAGTATCCTTAAATGACATTTTCTACCACTAAGGTAGGCCTAACTCCTATTATAACTCACATTGTGTTTTGTGACATGAGATTCACTACTCTTCGGATATGGTCGTGTTTAAGAAATGTTGTGATTGATGAAAGAGATAAGACGTATGATTTTATGTTAGAAGATGGGTAAACAATAAAGAGACTGTAAACACCCCATTTTTGACCGACCTTAAGACTCAGACGTCACCGATTGAGCGCTTGGTGATGTTGCATATCGTGCTCGTTCAGAGGTTTCAGAGTCTCGGCTACGAGCCTTGCGTCCGGACTTCCGAGCTTTTCTGTGCTTTGCCTCGGTTTGCGAACCAGGCTCTGTTTTCTCTGTTTTCTCTTCCCGAAGGGAGGGAGAGGTCTCGTAGATCATCTCTCAGTGGCCGTAGGCTACGTTTCGTGGTCGTAGGCTATTTTTCCCATTTCGGAGCCCGGTTCCCGGTTTTCGGAGCCGTCAGGCCGAGTGCCTCGGTTCGGGACCGCCTAACCACCTCTGTTTGCCCCGGTTTTTGGCATGCATCTTATTTCCTCTCTTTTGAGGGACACTGTGGTCCGAGAGGCCAACTTCGTGGTCGAACACCACTCCCGGTGCCTAACTGTCAGTTTTCGGGGCCCCGGACTGCGCGTTTCGGCCCCAAACCTTCATTTTACATCGGTTTGAGTTCATTTTTTGCAGGGACCTCTGTTTCATTGTTGAGAAGGTCGTAGAAGGGTGGGAGGCCAGTAATTGTTTCAGCAACCAGTTTTATTCCTCAATCGCCCTCCGTCGCCCGTTTTTCTCACTTGAAAGCCAATGTTGACCACCCTAAAGCCACTTTTTCTTGCCCTAAACCACATATTTGTGTTGTAGACACCTGGGAGGCCACCAATATCATATGGCCGGCCAGTAATTGTGTGTGACCCTTTTGAACCCCTCCAAAAAATGGCCTTTTCTCTCTCCTGGTTCACTGTTCCCAGTTTTTGACCACATGGTTGTGTTGAATACACATGGGAGGCCACCAATTTGTGGTGGCCGGCCATTAATACCACTTGACCCTTTTGACCATTGGCCGGCCGGCCATGGGGAGAGCCGTCCGGCCACCTAAACCCTAGCAAGCTGGCCGGCCATGATCCTCAGGGTTGGTACATTACAAATCTACCCTCCATTTCCCCCCAGATTTTGTATCCGGTGGAGTGCCTTTTTGGGGGGAAACTTGAATTGTTTCCCCCCCCCCCCATTTTTCCTCCTCTTTCTCCCCCTCTTTTTCCTATATAAACAGCCCCCAGCCCTTGTCTTGAGGGTTAGAAAAATTTGCCTTGAGCCTCTTGTATTGGAGCTCTCTCTCTCTTTACACTTCAACCCTCTAAACCTCTTAAACCTTACACCATTTCTACACCATCACCTAGCACCACACCACCACTCCATTCCAGCAGCTTGGAGGATCTTTTCAGAGCTTAGGAGGCAACATTTCTTGGTCCAAAGGCTGTCAAAGACTTGGTCTACAAGGGTAAGTCTTCTTCTCCCTCTTTGGTGCATTTTTTTGATCTATATCTTAGCTCTTTGTGCTTGCAAATTTGGGCTCCGACCCTAACTGAAAATAGCATTATTTTGAGCTCTCTTTCATGTTTGTTTAAGGGCCTCTCACTGGTTGAGGCTTCCTTTTTGCAGTTGCTTCTTTACCTCTCTTGTATGCCTATTTCTTGTGTAGTATTTTTGGCCTATGTATAACTGTTTTGAGCTCTGTCATAAACTGTAAAGTGGCTTATTTTGAGCCCTTCTTCAACATTGTTAAAGGGCTCATCACTGTTTGAAGCTTTCATTTGCCACTTGCCTTTATATCCCTCTTTTGGCCTTATTTTTGCATGATTTGTTAGCCTCTTGTGCTTCTGTTTTTGGGTCTGGTCCGAACTATAAATGGCCTTATTTTGACCCCATCTTCATGTTTCATTAAGGGTCTTTTACTGTTTGAGGCACCCTTTTTGTACTTTGTGTTTAAACCTCCTTTTTAGACCTTATTTTGCATAGTATTTTAAGCATGCTTTTGCACTGTTTTGGGTTTGATCATAAACTGTAAAATGCCATATTTTGGGCCCCTCTTCAACATTGTTGAAGGGCCCTCCTATGTTTGGGGCCAGCAACCATCACTTGCTTCTTTGTCCCTTTTTTGGCCCATTTCTTGCATGAGAGCTTAGCCATACTTGTGTTTGTTTTTGTGCTTGTTTTAAACTGTAAAATACCATATTTTGGGACACTCTTCAACATTGTAGAAGGGCCCTTCTCTGTTTAGGGTCAGAAGCTGCTACTTGCTTCATTATCTCTCTTTCGGGGCCATGTTTGCATGCCAGTTTAGCCCCATTTGTGTTCACTGTTTGGCCTTACTTAAAACTGTAAATATACTTTTTTTGGGGCTGTCTTGATTCTGTCTTCACACTTCATGTTCAAATAATGCATGCATTGCATAGCCATAGGTCATTTCATGCGCCTAATTTCATGTTTCGGGTGTCATTTTGCCTTCTTTCGGGGCTATTTTGCATCACTTATTGCCTCTGAAATTTGCATGCTAGTATTCCATATTCCATGCTTTGCCATGCTTTGTTAGAGTGGCATTTGGTGCCTTAGGGTCGGTCCTCGGTTTGCGTGCACGTGTGCACGCATCTCGAGTGTCTCATTTTCATCTAATGGCCTCTTATGTGAGTGTGGCAGAGGTCCACTTGTGTTGGTGTAAGCCCATTATGCATTGTGTATGCTATTTCATTTCACAGCATTGTGTATGCTAGGTTGTATGTTAGCGCATTGTGTATGCCATGTTGCCTCGTGCATCGTGTATGCCATTTCATAGCATTGTGCATGTTAGGTTGTATCTTAGTTGCATCCATGCATGTCATGCATATTGCATTGTGTTTGGGATAGGAGTTAGCCCGAGCACGGGAAACGAGGTACGTTTCGTACTCCGAGTGACGGAACGTGTCTCAATTCCCCAGTCACCGACACTCCAGATTGTCCATGATGGAGTTAGGTCTTAGTTGTATTTTCATGTGCATTCATTCCATATTGAGTTGTGCAATTCGACTCCTCGGCCATCATGCATCGAGATGCGTGATTGGTGGCATGAGGATCGAGGCATGCATACATGTGTGAAAATACTTTGCCATGCCCCTCTGTTGCTCTCTGTTGCAGCAAATCAAGAATCAGCAGCCTTCCGAAGCTTGGCACGCATTCCAAGAATAATTGCAAACAGAGGCTAATTGGGGCATCGCCATGGATTTCTGCGCAAAGGCAACCCGAGCATGCATCATTCATCATCCGGAGAAGAGTCGAGACAGTCCCTGGCTTGCATGCCAATTTAATGCTTTCCTAGTTAAATTTGTTAATTAATTAGGGTTTTGTACATATTTGGACTGTATTATTTATTCGGACTGTACTATTTATTTGGGACTGTATACTATTTATTCGGACCCTCTGTGCGAGGGCATAATTGTAATAAGTGTGCGTGAGTGTGATGTATGTCTTCCAACCCCACGTCTTTCTTCCCTTTTATTTACCTGCTTATGATGGTTAGATTAGGGCATGTTTCAATTAGCATACAGTATGATAGCATGTTTGCATTCATTCATCTGTTTTGCATGCACCGGGCTCGGCGCATCATACTAACTGCATTTGTATTTCAATTCTAAGTTGAATACATGTTAGCTGTAGCATTCCATACGCCATGTTTAGAGTAGCCGAGCCTGCTATAGTTGCATTTTTGCATGTGTTGCATTAGGCATTTCTGTATATTTAGGATCATGCAGGGATTTCTAATCGGTTTCTGTTTTGACTTGGAGTACTCGGTGAGTTTTATGCTTTAGCATCCTTGCATGCGTGTGAGTGACTGCCTTGAATGCCTGTGGGTGAAGGTTGGGTTATTTGGATTGGGACAAATCATCAACTGTGAGTTTTAAGCCCACTAGATAGTGGCAAAACTATCTTTTTAAGCCCACCTGAGGGTGGCAAAATTTGCATTTTAAGCCTACCTACGGGTAGCAAACCATCTTTCAAAAACAAACATGAAATGTTTTGTTCCAATTCAGGCGACCCGGTCTATACTTGTATGCTGTGCACATCACATAATAAATCTAGGCTAATAACCGGAATAAGAGCACACAATGTTTTCAAAACTAAATATCATGGTTAGTAGAGGCCGATCTTTGATCGGGCGAGCGGAGGTGCTCACGAAGTGACCTTCCCCAATCGTACCCAAGTTCCCGAGCCGAGGCAACTTTGGTGATGACGGACACGTGGCCTTAGGCAAACGAATAAGGGTTTCCTAAATTTTCCAAAAATAAAATATTTAGGTGGCGACTCTGTATCTGGCAAAGCAGTCCATGTTTGGCACTTCTTTTCTAAAAATCTGTTTTCTCAAAACGATTTGCCGAATTTGGACTCTTTGGTTCAGATTAAGAACCGTGACAACAAATCGAGTCCGAACTGTAGCGAGGTCCCCCGCGGGTTTGTTTACAGTTTCTGGCGACTCCGCTGGGGAGTTAAAGAGTTTGACTCAAACTCATGATATATGGTTTTGACTGCGCTTGTGTGTTTCTTTGCATTGCATGTGCATTGGTGTGCCTAGGACACCGTGTTTGCCATCTGCTATTCCTGAACGGTTTGCCGGAGACTTGTCTTGTCAAGGCATGACCATAAGGCTGACCGGTTATGGGCTCTGCAAGTATGGGAACACAAACCCCGGTTTTACCGGGGCACCCTTTTTGACCATTCGACCTAGTGCATATCGAAATCCGTAGTGACCATTCCAAACTAGGACAGGTTGCTTACCCGATGTAGGTTGTTTGAAACCGCTGCGTGCATAGTGAAACCCTAGCTCCTGACAAAATAGGACAGGGAAACCCTACCCCAACATAGGGGTGTTTTGGCTCTCACTTATCTGTTATGTGCTTTTAGAGTGTGTCTCTATAGGGAATGCATGTATCAGCCTATGAGTTTAGGCATCAGGCCTGCGGGCATCAGTCAGTATTTGAGAATCGGTTATCTGCGGGTATCGGATTCAGCCTTTGGGAAACAGTGATTCGGGGACAGTGATCAGTATTTGAGGACAGTGTGTTTTCAGCTTATCAACCGTGTGTTGTATGCCCGACCGTGTGTTGTGTATTTATTTTAAGCTGTCATGCTGTTCATTTATCTGGTTATTTATTTCCTTTTCGCTTTATTTATCTTTTGCTAAGGCAGTTTTAGCACAATTGCTTCCGACCCAGTAGATATTCCCCAAGCACTTTGGACAAGAGGTCGCCGGCTCAATCGATCTGAGGATATGGTTGACGGACATCCAGTGTTCCATTCTTTACCCCCCGTTGTCAAGAGAAGGCCAAGGAAGCGCAGTGTGTCAGAACAGAGGTTGCCAGAACAGTGGGTTACTCCATCAGGGAATAGTAGGACCGAGGTCTCAATTGTTGCTATAGAAATAAACATACCGGTCAGTCGGATGGATCAGCAAAATACATTAGGGATGGAAGCCCTGATGCGCCAATTGCATGAGAGCATGAAACAGATGCAAGAGGACGCTGCCCGCCAAGTAGAGTTCTCCAAGCAACAAGCCACAATCATGGCCCAGCAGGCCGAGCTAATCACTAGACTGCAACAGCAAAATGCGGCATCTGCTTCACATCAAGTTCCTCCTCCCACCAGGGCCCCATTACCCGAGGCAAGCACCTACTGTCCAGAATGCTCTGCCAAACACCCAGAACACCGTGCCGAATGTTCAGAACATCCAAGAGGACACAAACCTTCCAACGGGGCCAGCTCTGCCCCCGCTTCCG
>JAPPVO010000322.1:0-29381 GCA_030407325.1 Camellia japonica
AGGTCGGGATTCGATTGATTGGCTTGACTCACTGTGCATTCTATTTCCCATTCCGCATTCTGCGCCAATTCGGCCATGATCAGACTTGCCCACCAGAGGGGATAGAGTATCCGGCTACATTTCCAATTCGAGGCGCACAGCTGGCTCGGCAGGCCGCAGCATGGAGAGTTAGAGAACTACTGGCCCCTGCTCCCACTTTTAGTTACACTTTGTCTGATGAGTGCTGGGATTGGCTCAATGAAGAAGCGCAGGTTGGGCCTAGGTTGGCATCAGAGGCTTCAACTAGCTCTGGTAGGGGGCGCAGGGACACTTGACTTGACTATGCCCCAGATTTATTGCTTTATTAGGACTTTCAAGTTTTCTTCCTGAGTGTAATAAAAAGCAACTTCAATTGTATGCAAGAGCAAGAGAACTCTGTTTCGAAATCAATGAAATTGAAGGTTGTGGTACTGAAAATTCTCCGCTTTGGTCCAAAAAATGGTCTTAGTTGTAAAAAGATTAATTTGAACAAAGTCAACTTTTATTAAAACTTTTCAAAACCATTTTCGATATGGATCAGAACTGGACACGCCTGAGATCTGTCACTGAGATGTACAACCCCGGATCCTAGCAACTGGAAAGTTGCCCCTAGTTTGAATGATACCGCAGCACTTCATTGCAACGGAAAGTTGCCCCTAGTTTGAATAGCACTGTACCGGAGATCACGGCAAATGCTGATGAATAGAGATGACTGAGATGATCAACATGGACAAAGTTGATCGGGGAAAAGTTTATGGCTGAACTTCAAGACGAAGTTGCCTACGTATCCCAAAGATGGGAATCAAGCCTTACGTAGTTCAGGCTCAGGTTCACTCGGGTATTTTCACTCTCCTTTTGCGCTCTAACTTTTGCCAAGGCCGCCCTTTGCGGGTTTTCAACCTTGCGAGCTCAGTTTTTATGATTTCAAATTTTCTATGCTCTGAATTTTGCCTAGGTCGCCCTTTCGGGTTTTCAGCCTAGCGAGCCTCTCAGGGGTAATATTTCTTCAACTTGTCCATGTTGATCGGTTGGGAAAACTCTAAGCCATCTAGATCCATCAGAACCACAGCTCCACCAGACCAGATTGACTTGATAATGTAGGGACCAGTCCAATTGGGTCTGAACTTGCCCCTTGGGTCATGGATGGGAGCTCGGTTGTCTTTGAGTACCAAATCTCCTTCTTTCAAATTCCTGGACTTAACCTTCTTGTTAAAAGCCCGGGCGATTCTACGCTGATAACTTTGGACGTGGTACAGTGCTTTCAACCTTCTTTCATCAAAAAGCATGAGTTCCTCAAATCTGCTCTGTTGCCAATCTGCCTCGGCTATTTGACACTCGGCCAATACTCGTAATGACGGAACCTCAATCTCAATAGGTAGAACGGCCTCCATGCCATAACCAATGAGTACGGAGTCGCCCCGGTAGAAGTTCTGATCGAAGTCCTGTAGCCCCATAGAGCGAACGGCAGCTTATCTGGCCAGTCCCGATAGGTTTCCACCATCTTCTGTAGTATGCGCTTGACGTTCTTGTTGGCGGCCTCAACTGCTCCGTTGGTTTGCGGCCGGTAAGTAGACGACTTATGGAAAGCCACATTGTATTTCTCCAACAAATCGATCACCTCTTTCTTGAAGTGGGAACCATTGTCTGAAACGATTTCATTTGGGACTCCGTAGCGACAGATAATGTTGTTTCTGATAAATTTTGCTACATGCGAAGCCTTCAACACTGCATAAGATTGGGCCTCAACCCACTTCGTGAAATAATCTATCGCTACCAAGATGAACTCATGCCCATTTGACCCCTTCGGCGTGACTGCTCCGATCACATCAATTCCCCAGACTGAAAACGGCCATGGCGAAGTCATGTTGTACAGCTTTGACGGCGGAATGTTCATGCGATTTGCATGAATTTGACACTTGTGGCATCGCCGGACGAAACCAATACAATCCTCCTCCATGGTGGACCAGTAATAACCCTGTCTGAGGATCTTCCGTGCCAACATTACCCCATTCATGTGTGCACCACATTCTCCCCCGTGGATGGCTTCCATTAGACGCTTTGACTCTTCGGCATCAACACACAGCTTATGCATTCCTAGATGACCCCGTTTGTACAGTTTACCTCCGCAGATGATGAACTGAACTGCCATTCTTCTGATTGCCCTCTTGTCTTTGGCATTCACCCCTGACGGGTATGCTTCTTTTTCTAAGAAGTTCCAGATGTCGTAATACCAGGGATGTTCGTCCTGAACTTCATCTATGGCTGCAATTGACTCATAGGCAGGTGCAAATTTCTGATCGATGATGACTGGACGCATCCGGACTCCACACGGGATGTCTATCATAGATGATAGAGTTGCTAAAGCGTCTGCAAACCTGTTGTTCTCTCTTAGTAGATGAGTAAAACTTAGCTTCTCAAACCGAGGAATCAGCAAATCCAAGGTTTGGTGATACATCATCATCTTTTCCTCTTTCACTTTCCAGTCTCCTTTAGCTTGAGACACAACAAGGTTCGAATCCCCAATGACATCCAATCGTCTTGCCCCTAGTTCCAGGGCTGCTTCTAGACCGGCAATGCATGCCTCATATTCTGCTTCGTTGTTCGAGACTTTGAACCGGAGTTTGAAGGCTAGAGGGATACGGGAATCATCGGGTGCTATCAGCAACACTCCTATCCCATACCCGTGTTGATTTGACGCTCCGTCAAAGTACATCGTCCATGCTTCATCGTCGATGTGCAGAATTGATTCATCTGGGAACAGGTACTCAACCGCTTCATCCCCCTCAACCGGGTGGTCGGCAAGGAACTCTGCCACTGCTCTTCCTTTCACTGACTTGCGCGTCACGTATGTGAGATCAAATTCGGAGAGCAACAGCAACCAACGAGCTAGCCTACCTGTAAGTGCTGGTTTCTCGAAGAGATATTTGATGGGATCAAGTCGTGAAACCAACATTACAGAGTGAGCTAACAGGTAGTGCCGCAGCTTCCTGGTAGCCCATACCAGAGCTAAGCAAGCCTTTTCCAGCGGTGTATATCGGGTCTCATACTCCAGCATCTTCTTGCTGAGATAGTAGATGGCTCTCTCCACCTTATCTTCTGATTCTTGTGCAAGCATGCAGCCCATTGTAGTTTCAGTTACTGACAAATACAAAATCAACGGTTTCCCTGGTTCTGGCGGTGACAACACGGGCGGGTTCTGTAGATACTCTTTAATCTGTTCAAATGCAGCTTGACATCGGCCGTCCCATTGGAACTTCTTGCCTTTCTTCAGGAGACCAAAAAGTGGTTCACAAGTCAAGGTTAATTTTGAGATAAACCGTCTTATGAATTGCACTTTACCCAGAAAGCCTCGCACCTCCTTTTCAGTCCTTGGTGGTGGCATTTCTAAGATGGCCTTGATTTTGGAAGGATCGACCTCGATGCCTCTTTGTGTGATCAGAAACCCCAGCATTTTTCCCGCTGTAACACCGAATGTACATTTCTGAGGGTTTAGCCGCAACCGGAATTCCCTGATCCTTTGGAAAAACTTATGCAAGGCGGTGTAGTGGCCCTCTCTTTCCTTGGACTTGACAATCATGTCGTCCACATACACCTCAACCTCTTTGTGGATCATATCATGTAGTATTGTGGTCGCGGCCCGTTGATAAGTAGCTCCAGCGTTTTTCAACCCAAACGGCATTACCCGGTAGCAGTATGTCCCCCACGGGGTGGTAAATGCAGTCTTTTCTCTGTCTTCTGGTCCCATCACTATCTGGTTGTATCCTGAGAAGCCATCCATGAATGAGAGCAATGCATGCCCTGCTGTGAAGTCTACCAACTCATCGATGTGCGGTAAGGGGAAGTCGTCCTTTGGACTAGCCTTGTTCAAATCCCTGAAGTCTACACACACCCGGATCCTACCGTCTTTTCATGTTTGTTTTTGAAAGATGGTTTGCTACTCGCAAGTAGGCTTAAAATGCAGATTTTGCCACCCTCAGGTGGGCTTAGAAAAGATGGTTTTGCCACTATCTAATGGGCTTAAAACTCACAGTTGATGATTTGTTCCAATCCAAATAACCCAACCTTCACCCACAGGCATTCAAGCAGGTATATCACATAAGCAAATAGCCTCATGGTAAGCATGCTATCATGGCAGTCACTCACACACATGCAAGGATGCTAAAGCGTAAAACTTACCGAGTACTCCATGCCAAAATAGAAGCTAATTAGAAATCCATGCATGATCCTAACTATACAGAAATGCCTAATGCAACACATGCAAAAATGCAACTATAGCAGGCTCGGCTATTCTAAACATGGCATATGGAATGCTACAGCTAACATGTATTCAACTTGGAATTGAAATACAAATGCAGTTAGTATGATGCGCCGAGCCTGGTGCATGCAAAACAAATGAATGAATGCAAACATGCTATCATACTGTATGCTAATTGAAACATGGCCTAATCTAACCATCATAAGCTGGTAAATAAAAGGGAGAAAGACGTGGGGTTGGAAGACATACATCACACGCACGCACACTTATTACAACATTGCCCTCGCGTAGAGGGTCCGAATAAATAATACAGTCCCAAATGAATAGTTACAGTCCGAATAAATACAAAATCCTAATTAATTAACAAATTAAACTAGGAAAGCTGTAAACTACCATCCAAGCTAGGGACTGCCTCGACTCTATTTCGGATGATGGGTGATGCATGTTTGAGCTGCTTTGCGAGGAAATCCACTGCGATGCCCCAATTAGCCTCTGTTTGCAGTTAAGGCCAGAATGTTGCGCGAAGCCCCAAAAGATTGCCGGTTTTTGATTTGCTGCAACAGAGAGCAGGAAAGGGGCATGCCAATGTATTTCCACATATGTATGCTTGCCTCGATCCTCGTGCCACCAATCACGCATCCCGATGCATGATGGCCGAGGAGTCGAATTGCACGACTTAATGTGAAATGAATGCACATGAAAACACAACAAAACCTAAACTCCATCATGGGTAATCCGGAGTGTCGGCGACTGGGGAATTGAGACACGTTCCGTCACTCGGAGTACGAAACGTACCTCGTTTCCCGTGCTCGGGCTAACTCCTATCCCAAACACAATGCAATATGCATGACATGCATGAATGCAACTAATATACAACCTAGCATGCACTATGCTATGAGATGGCATACACGACGCACGATGTAACATGGCATACACGATGCTCTAACATGCAACTTAGCATACACAATGCTATGAAATGAAATGGCATACACAATGCATAATGGACTTACACCAACATGAGTGGACCTCAGCCACACTCACATCAGCGGCCATAAGATGGAAATGAGACACTCGAGATGCGTGCACACATGCACGCAAACCGAGGACCAAACCTAAGGCACGAATGCCACTCTACCAAAGCATGGTAAGGCATGGAACATGATATGCAAACAAGAAAATTTCAACACTAAAATATGATGCTAAAAATCCCCGAAGCATGGCAATATGGCACCCGATGCATGAGATGAGACCCGGAACTCAAAACTGGGCACATGGAATGACTTATAGCTATACAAAGCATGCATTATTTGAACATGAAGCATGAAGACAGAGTCAAGGCAGTCCCAAAACATGAACTTTTCCAATTTAGAGTGTGGCCAAAAAGTGCTAGCAAGATGGTTTAAATTAGCATGCAATTTTGACTGGCAAACATGGTTTACATGGCAAGTGTATGAAGCAGGTAAGAACTCATCAAACCAACAAAAATCAGTGAATAAAATATGCCAAAATATGTCCAAATAACCTCTGAAAAGCAGCCAACACATGCACAAATGATAAGCTCCTTTAGAGGGCTATACAAGGGATTCTTAAGCATATACAAGATAGACATGTGGCAGCCCCAAATCAACTTTGAAAATCAAATATGATAGTCTTAAAACTCACCAAATTGACCCTGAAATGTGACTAAGAAGCATGCAAGATAGGGTCTCTTTGGAAGGCCAAAATGACCACCAAACAAGTCAAGGAGAGAGGGGGTCATCCCCCTCTGATTTGGAGGCTCAAAATAGTGTTCCAGCCACTAAAAATCCACTGGATTTCAGTGGCTAGAAGGCCAAACAAAGCATGCAATTGGAGCTTAGGTGTAAGGCTCAAAATAGGATACAATCAAGCATACAAGGAAGCATGTGACCCCAAATAATAAAATTCCCTTAACAAAACATGAAGATGATGTCAAAACAAGCCTTTTTCCAGTTTATGAAAAATCTCAAAAGTGAACACAAATAGGGCTTATCTATCATGCAAAAGTGGCCCTAAAAGAGAGAATAGAGATAAGGGACAGCCGCTGGCCCCACATGGCAAGGAGCCGTTCAACAAAGTTGAAGAGGGGCTCAAAAAAAATCACTTTACAGTTTACATCAAGCCACGAAAATAAACACAAGTGAGGCTAAACTATCATGCAAGAAAAAAGCCTAAAAGAGGGATAAAGAGACAAGTGGTGGCTGCTGGCCTCAAGCAGAGGAGAGCCCTTCAACAATGTTGAAGAGGGGCTCAAAATAAGATATTTTACAGTTTATGACCAAGTCCAAAACAGCTCAAAAATAAGCCTAAAATACTATGCAAAAAAAGGCCTAAAAGAGAGTTAAAGAGGCAAGTGATAGTAGGAGACCTCAAACAGCAAGAGGTCCTTGATCAAACATGAAACGGAGATCAAAATATGACTATTTACAGTTTGGGTCGGAGCCCAAAAGTGTAAGTAACAAAGGCTAAGATTGCATGCAAAATAGGAACAAAAAAGAGGGAAAAGAAGCTTACCCTTGTAGCACAAAGCTCCAGCAGCTTTTGGTTGAAGAAATGGTGCTCCGAACCTCTGGAAATAGCCTCCAAGTGGCTGGAATGGAGTGTGGAGGTGTGGTGCTATGGATTGGTGCAAGAACCTTAGGGTTTGGGGGGTTGAAGTAGAGAGAGAGGGAGATTGTATGCAAGAGCTCTAAACCAAATTTTGTAACCCTCTAAAATGCAGTTGGGGGTGCTGGTTATATAGGCAAAGGAGTGGAGGAAAGGGGGGGAAAATCAAATTCAAATTTCCCCCCCAAAAGACCCCCCCCGGATACAAGATCTAGGGGGAAAATGAGGGTGCAGCTGTAAGGAACCAGCTGAGGGGAGCATGGCTGGCCAGGTTCAGAGGGTTCAGGTGGCCGGCCGGCCACCTCCCCTGGCCGGCCGGCCAGGGTCAAAAGGGTCAATGAGAATTAGTGGCCGGCCACCTGTAGACGTCCCCGAACGCCCCGGGAGGGTTAAGTCCCGTTCTGTTCATATTGGGGCCACTACAATTCAAGGACTCAAATGTCACGGTTCTTAATCTTGAACCAAAGAGTCCAAATCCGGCAAATCGTTTTGAAAACAGATTTTTGAAAGAAGTGCCAAACATGGACTGCTTCGCCAGATACAGAGTCGCCACCTAAATATTTTTTAATGGGAAATTTAGGAAACCCTGACTCAGTGCCAAAGGCCACGTGTCCGTCATCACCAAAGTTGCCTCGGCTCGGGAACTTGGGTACGATTGGGGAAGGTCACTTCGTGAGCACCCCCGCTCGCCCGGTCAAAGACCGGCCTCTACTAACCATGATATCTGTTTTTGAAAACCTTGTATGCTCTTATTCCGATTATTAGCCTAGGTTACTATGTGATGCTCGCAGCAAACAAGTATAGACTGAGTCGCCTGAATTGGAACAAAACATTTCATGTTTGTTTATTTGAAAATGGTTTGATGGTGCTACCCGCAGGTAGGCTAAGACGCGGATTTGCCACCCTCAGGTGGGCTTAGAAAACATGATTTTGCCACTATCTAGTGGGCTTAGAACAAACATTTGATGAATTATCCAATCCAAGTAACTCAGCCTCCACCCACAGGCATTCAAGGCAGTTATATCACATAAGCAATTAGCCTCATGGCAAGCATGCTATTCATGGCAGTACTCACACGCATGCAAGGATGCTAAAGCATAAAACTCACCGAGTACTCCAAGCCGAAAACAGAAACTGATTAGAAATCATGCATGATCCTAAATATGCTGGAATGCCTAATGCAACACATGCAAAGATGCAACTATAGCAGGCTCGGCTATTCTAAACATGGCATATGGAATGCTACAACTAACACGTATTCAATTTGGAATTGAAATACAAATGCAGTTTGTATGATGCGCCGAGCCCGGTGCGTGCAAAACAGATGAATGATGCAAACATGCTGTCATACTGTATGCTAATTAAAATATGCCCTATATCTAACCAGCATAAGCGGGTAAATAAAAGGGAAGAAAGACGTGGGGTTGGAAGACATACAACACACTCACCCACACTTATTACAGTTGTCCCCTCGCGCAGAGGGTCCGAATAAATAATAATACAGTCCGAATAAAAGAATAATACAGATTTCTAATTAACTAACGATTTAACTAAGAAAGCTTTAAACAGGCATGCAAGCCAGGGGCTGCCTCGCTTCTGATGAATGATGTATGCTGGGCTGCCTTGCGCGGAAATCCACTGGGATGCCCAATTTAGCCTCTGTTTGCAATGTTTCTCGAAATGCGCGTCAGACTCCGAAAAGTTGCTGATTCCTTATCTTGCTGCAACAGAGAGCAGGAAAAGGGCATAGCAATGTATTTCACAAATATATGCATGCCTCGATCCTCGTGCCACCAATCACGCATCTCAATGCATGATGGCCGAGGAATCGGATTGCACAACTCAATATAGGATGAATGTATATGAATGCTACAACAAAACCTAACTCCATCATGGGTAATCCGGAGTGTCGGTGACTTGGGAATTGAGACCCGTTCCGTCACTCGGAGTACGAAACGTGCCTCGTTTCCCGTGCCCGGGCTAACTCCTATCCCGAACAAGATGCAATATGCATGATATGCATGAAATGCAACTAATATACAATTCTAGCATGCTCAATGCTATGAAAATGAGATGTTTTGGAATGCGTGCCAGACGGGCACGCAAACCGAGGAAATGATCCTAAAGCATAAAATGGCATACACAATGCAATGATGCGAATAATGGCATACAGAATGCAATGATGCGAATAATGGCATACAGAATGCAAAATGGACTTATACCAACATGAGAGGACCTCAGCCACTCTCACACAAGAGGCCGTCGGATAAAAGTGAAGTGCCTCGAAATGCGCGCCTGCGGGCGCGCAAACCGAGGCGATGCATACGGAATGCAAAATGACATGGAAATGATATATAATGAGGCTAAAATGAAATGTCTCGAAGTACGTGCCCACGGGCACGCAAACCGAGAGAATGGCATACGGAATGCAATGATGCGAATAATGGCATACAGAATGCAAAATGGACTTATACCAACATGAGAGGACCTCAGCCACTCTCACACGGGAGGCCGTCGGATAAAAATGAAGTGCCTCGAAATGCGTGCCCACAGGCGCGCAAACCGAGGTGATGCATTAAAGCATGAGATGACATACGAAATGCGAAATGGACTTATACTAACATGAGAGGGCCTCAGCCACACTCACATGAGAGGCCGTCGGATAAAAATGAGGTGCCTCGAAATACGTGCACACGGGCGCGCAAACCGAGGCGATGCGTTAAAGCATGAAATGTAGCATATGGCATATGGAAAATGTAAATTTCAGCAGCCAAAATGATGCAAAAACAGTCCCCAAATTATAGCAAAATTACACCCGATGCCCGAAATGCAGTGTTATACACCCGAAATGGCCTACAGCTATGCCAAACATGCATAATATGGACACGACATGTAAAGACAGATGCTAGGAAGCCCCTAAAATAGCATTTTTACAGTACAAAGAATGGCCAAAAAACAATCACAAGTATGGCAAAAATAGCATGCAAAAATGGGGGAAAAAAGGGGAATAATATTGCAAGTGATATATACAATGCTCAAACTGAAAAATATAGTTCTACAACATTAAAGAGGGACAAAAAATATGCACATTTACAGTAGATGACATCCCCCAATTCAGTATGTAGATATGCTCAACATAGCATGCAAAATATGAGCCAAAAGAGAGCTATAACATGAGGTATCAAAAGGATGGACCAAACAGCCTTGGGCCCTTAACAAAATATGAAGAGTAGGTCAAAATAAGACACTTTTCTAGCCTGATGAAGGCTCAAAACAGAATCTAAGC
Source organism: Camellia japonica (assembly GCA_030407325.1). NCBI lineage: Eukaryota > Viridiplantae > Streptophyta > Magnoliopsida > Ericales > Theaceae > Camellia > Camellia japonica. Next base: position 10,185 of record JAPPVO010000322.1, read on the forward strand.
AAGCCTAACAAAGCATGCAATTTTACGGTAAATTGGAGGAATTGTGAAGCAAGTATAAGATGGAGTTACCAAACAAGGTTGAGCCCTTCTTCAATGTTGAATAGAGGCTCAAAATAGGCCCACTCACAGTATATTTCATGCTCGAAAACAGATCACTCATGAGCTAAAAAGAGCATGCAAGAGCAAGGGTAAAACATGAATTCAAAGCAAGTGACATGCAAAGCATGAAAAAAAGGTTGAGCCCTTCTTCAATGTTGGAGAGGGGCTCAAAATAAGCACAATATCAGTTCATGAGATGCTCCAAATCAGATCAAAAACAGTCCAAATAAATCATGCAATTTTACGGTAAATATGGAGAATTACAAAGAAAGTGCATGATAGAGAGGTCAAACAAGGTTGAGCCCTTCTTCAATGTTGAAGAGGGGTTCAAAATAGGCCCACTCACAGTTTATATCAGGCTCAAAAATGGATCACTCATAATCCAAACAAAGCATGCAAAATATTGGCATAAGAGGTGATATTGAAGGAAGAGCATGATAGAGGTACCAAACAAGGTTGAGCCCTTCTACAATGTTGTAGAGGGGCTCAAAATAAGCACAAAATCAGTAGGGGTCGGAGCCCAAAACAGTGAGCAAATAGGGTAAAGAATTGGGGCAAAAAAGTGCTAGAAAAAGGGACTTTGAGACTTACCCTTGAAGATCAAGCTTTTGTTGCTTCTTGGCTTGAATTTGTTGGTCCTTAGCCTCTGAAAAAGCTTCCTTTGCTGCTGGAATGGAAGTGGTGATGGTGAGGCTTGGTGTTGATGAACAAAGGGGCTAGAGACTTGAAGGTTTTTGGAGCTTTTGAGGATGAAAATGGAGGCAATGAGAGATAGGCTCTTGAGAGAAAAGTTGCTAACCCTCACAAAGAAGGAGGTCAGCCCCTTAAATGGGCAAGAAAGGGGTGTAAAAGGGGAGGGAAATGCACCCAAGCTTTCCCTCCCAAAATATCCCCCGGAGGGCAGAGATATTTGGAAAAACAGCTGGACAGCTGTAAAGTGCTCAAAAGGAGAAAGCAGGCCGGCCAGGAGCTTTTCTTGAAGATGGCTGGCCGGCCACCCCACTGGTCGGCCAGCCACTCCCCATGGCCGGCCGGCCATGGCCAAAAATGAAGTGAACAATTACTGGCCGGCCACCAGATTTTAGGGTCCTCCCAGGTGTGTAGAACAAGGCCCCATGGTTGGAATTTGACAACTCTGGAACAGGAGTCACAACATTGCATTTGAAGGAGAGGCTCAAAAATGAAAATAACAATTACTGGCCGGCCAGTATTTTTTAGGGTCCTCCCAGGTTCCCTCATCACAGATATGTGGTTTTGGTTGGAAGAAAATGGCCCTAGGGTGTTCAACATTAGCCCGGAAGTGAGCAAAACGGGCGCCGGAAGAGCATAACTGGTTATCTGAGATAATTGCTGGCCTCCCACCCTCCAGTGATCTTCCTGGTGCTAAAACAGAGGTACCTGCCAAAATTGAACAAAAACTAATGCAAAATGAATGCTCGGGGCCCAAACCGCGAGGTTCGGGGCCCGAAAACCGGCTGTAAGCACCGAAAGTGGCATTCAGCCACGAAGTGGGTATCTGAGACCCCAGTGTGCCTCATTATGATGAAACAGAGGCACTTGCCAAAATCCGGAGAAATCGGAGATGGTTGGGCGGTCCCGAACCGAGGCACACGGCCTGACGGCTCCGAAAACCGGAAACCGGGCTCCGAAATGGGCAAAATGGCCTACGAGCACGAAATGTAGCCCACGGCCATTGAGAGATAGTCTACGGGACTACTCCCTCCCCTCAGGAAAGAAAACAGAGAAAACCGAGTCTGGTTCGCAAACCGAGGCAAGGCACAGAAGAGGGTTCGGAAGTCCGGAGGCAGGGCGCACGGCCGCTACTCTGAGACTTCTGAACGAGCACAATATGCAACATCATCGAGCGCTCAATCGGTGACATCTGAGTCTTAAGGTCGGTCAAAAATGGGGTGTCTACAGTTGCCCCTCTTTGACAGAACTCGGAAGTCACAAGTGACGGGAGTGAATGTCAAAGTCCAGAGACGACCCATTTTTGTCAAGGCCGAAGACTTAGACAATCATACAAGATGAACAGAGATGTGTGCCCGCAGGCGTGCCCGCAGGCAGGGGGGCAAAATGCAAAGTGATAGGCACGGAGCCGGGTGATCATGCAAGTGCAGCAAGCTGTAATGAAGCAAGTATCGACAAATAGATGCAACAGTTTTAAGCAAGAATGCAAAGCAACAACTACATTTCATGCATTTAGGAATGCGGAGAATCATTCAATTCTCATCGCGTCTCACACGGAGAAGATACGATACCTGCGCGATTCGTCTGGTTGCACCAGCCTCAAATGAACCGTACATACAATATTGTGCCTGCAAAATAGAGAAATTCAACAAGAACAATATGCCAACAACATATATTCAATGTGATGCCTGTAATTCCAAAAAGTCTGACACACGCAGTGTCGGCGGACGAATGCATCGCAATGCGAGAAAAGATAATGCGTGACAACGCATGCTCAAGCATAGAAGTATTGTACACCAAGAAATCATGCATGACAATGCAAAATGTTGATTAGAATGCAAGTTATACGCACAACAATGCAAAATGAGCACGAATCAGGGTGCCCGTCGGTTGCGAAATAATGAGCAAGAAAACGCGCATTTCGGCGAAGGCAACTCAATCACGGCCTCGGTTTCACCTCCCGGAGAGGTTACAACATGTTCAAAAAGGATACACCTTGATTTTGATGAATAATGATGAGACACATATCAGAAATTGCAGCTAAAGTTCCAACGGAGCAATTTCGCGCCAGAAAGTGCACTTTTCTTGAACTTTTTCAGGTCCCGGGAACTCCGATCTTCCTCAAAATTTGCAGGGAGCTAGAGGGGGGTGTGGGGGAGGCTGCCGGCCAAGTGGTGGCCTAAGGGGAGGCTGCCGGCCAGGGGTAAAAAAGTAAATGGCCGGCCAGCCAGGAAAGGTGGCCGGCCGGCCATCTGCCAAAAAGCAGGGGCATTTTGGTCATTTCGGCTATTTCTATATATACACACCTCCAATGCCTCCGAAATCACTCCCCCAAGTGTGAAATTCTCTCCTCTTGCTTCCCAAGCCATTTTCTCTTTCAGATCTGCATTTTATACGCGCCCCTCGGCCTTCCACGCAAGTTGTTTTCGCGAAATCCTTCAGTTTTAAGCACTTTGAGCCTACTAAATTTTGATTTCGGAGCTTCTTTTCTCGTTTTCACCACTTGAGGTAAGTTTGTCTCAATATTTGGAAAATTTTCCCGGGAGTTGACTTTTGTTGACTTTTTATTTCCCGGGAGTTGACTTTTGTTGACTTTTTCAATTTTGGCTCATTTTTGCTCCTTTTGCAGATTCTTCAAAATGGCGGGCCATTTCCCTCACGGCGGAGGTCTTCCGGGTGCCGGAGATGATTTTGACATTATGGCATTACCCCCGAGGGTCCGGCCTTTTATTCCCGATCGATACGCTCCGCCGGCACATAGGCTTCCGCGGGCAGTTTTCCGTCACTTCACCGAGTTCAACGATCGGGTACCCGGGGATCTTCTTTTGCGAGAGCCGGAGCAGCACCTCTCTCACGAGGCACGAGAGGTATTTTACTTCATTTTCTGTAATTTTTCTGCATTTTGTAGCTTTGCCATGCTTGAACACACAGTTGTAGCTTATGACATAGTACTTTGTTTGCACTCTGAACACGTAGTTAAAACACTTGAATTGTTGAACACACGGCTCACTGACTGATAGATTGAACACACAGCCCAAAACACATATTTACTGAACACGCAGCCCAGATTTAGTAAATACGCCGCCCACTGATTAGGATTTTGAACACGCAGCCCAAATACCAAAATTACTGAACACGTAGCCCAGATTTAGTGAACACGCAGCCCACAGATTTTTTTTCTGAAATTTGAATACGCAGCCCAAATAACAAATTACTGAACACGTAGCCCAGATTTAGTGAACACGCAGCCCACAGATTTTTTTTCTAAAATTTGAACACGCAGCCCAAATACCAAAATTACTGAACACGCAGCCCAGATATAAATTAAAGCGAACACGCAGCCCACTGATTTTTCTGAAATTTGAACACGCAGCCCAAATAACAAATTACTGAACACGCAGCCCAGATTTAGTGAACACGCAGCCCACAGATTTTTTTTCTGAAATTTGAACACGCAGCCCAAATACCAAAATTACTGAACACGCAGCCCAGATATAAATTAAAGCGAACACGCAGCCCACTGATTTTTCTGAAATTTGAACACGCAGCCCAAATACCAAATTTACTGAACACGCAGCCCAGATTTAGTGAACACGCAGCCCACAGATTTTTTTTTTCTGAAATTTGAACACGCAGCCCAAATACCAAAATTACTGAATACGCAGCCCAGATATAAATTAAAGCGAACACGCAGCCCACTGATTTTTCTGAAATTTGAACACGCAGCCCAAATACCAAATTTACTGAACACGCAGCCCAGATTTAGTGAACACGCAGCCCACAGATTTTTTTTTTTCTGAAATTTGAACACGCAGCCCAAATACCAAAATTACTGAACACGCAGCCCAGATATAAATTAAAGCGAACACGCAGCCCACTGATTTTTCTGAAATTTGAACACGCAGCCCAAATACCAAATTTACTGAACACGCAGCCCCGATTTCATTTGCACACAGCTCATTCACTTCATTTGCACACAGCTCATTCACTTCATTTGCACACAGCTCATTCACTTCATTTGCTGATACATGCATTCATTCTAAATGCAGGCTGGCTCTCGCACCGTGCGAGGTTATGGCTCCACTGCCGCGAGGGAGTGGTATGCTGAGCTTCCGGAAGCTGTCCAGGACTTGGTTGACTTCGCAGGATTCGGACCATTCTGCAGGGGGTTATCACACTGTCATATCAGTAGGACATTGTTTGCTGCTCTGGCGGAGAGATGGTGGGACACCACCAATTCTTTCCATTTTTCTGCCACCGGGGATATGACCATGACCCCACTGGACTTTGCTGTACTCACCGGCCTAGACGTAGGCGGTGGACCCATTCCCTACGACGAGGATATGGGTGAGTGGGAGGCTGCTTGGATTCATCTATTGGGGGCTCACCCACCTGTAGACAGAGCTTCCGGGAGAGTCCGGTATACTTGGTTCTCTTCCCGCTTCCGGAGGCCAGAGATGGAGCCTGAGTCTCTCGAGGAGGTGGAGCAGTACACCCGCGGTTTCCTCATGTTCCTCTTCGGCACTACTTTGTTTGCTGATAGGGGGAACACTGTGGGGCTGTATCTCTTGAGTGCCCTAGTGGACCTATCACAGGTCAATCAGTATGATTGGGGCGGCGCTGCCCTGGCTACCCTTTATTGTTATATGAGTGCAGTCTCTCGTGGGCAGGGGGATTTACTCGGCTGCTACTGGAGAGCCTGGGAGGTACATTCTGTCCTCTTGATTTACATTTTGCTCCTCATTACTTGTTCATTGCACACACGGCGCACTTTGCATTTTGTATTTTGCCTTTAGCACTTTGTATTCACATTCCGCACTGCTTTTCTCAGCTGTGGGTGTACATATACTTTCCCACATTAGCTTCGGAGATGGAGGTGGCAGGACCTCTCATGACTCCGTTTTCCTTGATGTTTGAGGGCGAGCACCTATCGAGGCCTCGGGAGACTCTCTTTTCTCTACGACAGTATTTTGATACTGTGAGGGCAACAGAGGTATTTCAGAACTCTCAGTCCTTTTCATTTTCATCTTTGATCTGCTTTGTATATTCTTGATTTCTGATTGATTTGTACCCTGGTTATCCGCAGATTACTTGGCAGCCCTGGGCAGTCTTTGGCGATGATCTGCAAAATCAGTACCCCGGAGGGTCGAGTGGTTCCCAGTATAGGTTCCTGCTCGAGGGACCAGTTGGCAGGGCTTGGTTCCTGGGGGAACGCTTCCAGCGTCAGATATGGGGGTATGATTCTCAGGACCCTCCCGCTGTACCTCCAGCCACCATGCGGACTGCCGACAGACTGTCTACTCAGGAGGTCATTAGGGATATGCAGGGCACTGATGCTTTGCTATATCTCATTGAGGGGAACTACGCCACCTATCGCCGTATATATCTGATGCCCCCCTTGACGGGAGTGCGGGCTCCGCCACTGAGGCCCACTGGCGCACCATCTTCGAGTCGTGCCCGTGCTGCAGACATCCCTTCTTCCAGCAGGGCTGGTGCGTCTAGGGGTAGAGGTAGTTCTATTCCTCCGATCCCTCCGTCCTCTTATCATCCCGGATGGCCAGACATGCCGACCGAGTTGACGAGTTGGCAGTATGGGACTACTTCTCCGACTCCGATCCCTATAGAGCCTCCGATGCCTGGTCACAGATATGTCAGTGATCCTGACTCACCACCGGTATGTTCCACCATTTTTCATTTATCACACAGACATTTTGGCAGTTGCTTATTTATTGATGACTTGAGCTTGTATCTGCAGCCACCTCGGGAGTACATGGATCAGGTGCTCGAGATGGTGGCCTCACTTGAGGGGATGGTCCTGCGTAGAGAGGCGCAGATGTCCATCATGGGCTTCCAGGTACCCTTCATCTCCCTTGCATTTATCATATTTGTGATGACATGCTGGTTTTGAACATTCTACTGCAATGATAGGCTGTGTGGGACACATCTGGCACACACCCTACTCACATACTGTACTCGCACCTGCTTTTCATTTTTGAACTGATGTATTGCACTTTCCATTTTCAGATGCCTCCCGTATATGCTCCGCCGCGGGCCAGGCTACCAGGGCCTTCTCAGAGAGGTCGAGGTGCTGGACATGTTCGAGGTACAGGGACTCGAGGAGCTGGGCCATCCAGGCCTTACCGAGGAGCTCGAGGAGCGGGGCCATCTCGCGGACGCAGGGCACCCATTGTCGAGGATGAGGAGGAGGAGGTTACAGACCGTGAGTCAGAGACATCTCCTGGGGAGGGAGGCTCCGGTCTTGGTTCCGGGAGCGGAGGCGAGGCCGAGGGAGATCCGGAGGATGACAGCTCTGATCCGGATGGTGATTATGGTGCAGAGGTTATCCCACAGAAGAGGATGAGAGGGCCTCCTCCTTCCCGTTCCCGAGGATACTGATGTTATTTTCTGCTTTATTTTACTTTTTAGCTAGTAGTTTGTAGCACTTTGCACATTGTTAGGCAGTTTTCTTTTCCGTAAAGCTTGTACCTTTATTTGTTGTAAAACATGATGGAATGAAACAGCTTTTGAAAAGGCATTTGTATTCGAAATTCTTAGCATCGCATCGCATCGCATCATTTTGCACAAAAATGGAATTGAATGGAAATGTGCTATGTATATTCACCGGGTCAGGTAATGAACCGACGCGACAAATCAAACAACTCGACTTACTAAGAAATAACAGAATCTTAGCAAGCTTACAACTCGATAAGCAAAATACAACAATGTTAACGACTCGATAAACAAGACTCAACAAAAACGCGTAAACAAAAGGTAGCAACTCAAAACACAAAACGCGACAGCTCGACAAAACTTACAACTCGATAAACAAAACAACAACTCGATAAGCAAAAACCAACAAAGTGTACTTCGGACGACAATCTGGATGATGGAACGTATCCGAAACTGATAGAAATGGAGGCTTCGACGTTCCCGATGCCTAGAAATGCTTCAAACTTCGTTCCGGGGGGCAAAACAGGACCAATGCATGGCTGAAAGCATTTGTAGCTAAAGATTGGAGGGTGGCCGGCCTACTAGGATAGGTGGCCGGCCGGCCACTTCCCCCGCAACCTCCAGAATTTTGACAAGTGTCCTTGAATAGTGTGTTTTCCTTGATATAGTTATTAACACCCCTCTATAAAAGCCGCCTTGGAACTTATTCATTTCATCAGCACCGTTTCTCACAAAAATGGAGGCATTTCTCGCAGAAAATCTCACGACTTGGATTTCTTCTCTAGATGGCTTGGAAAGTTGTTGAACTTCCGGGGTTTCGGCTTGAATGCACTATTCACGCTGCGCCGGACTCCGCTACATCTTCCTTTCCTCCATGCCGCGGCAAGGTTTTGGAACCCGGTGGACGGTGCGACTGTCTTCAGCTTTGGAGGGCAAGAGATATGTCCCATTTTGAAGTTTTCAAGTTTTAATAGAATCCGAACGAGGGAGGAAAACTTACCCCCACTCAAATTGGCTATGCCCAAGCCCTAGGACGGATGTGCGGACTCAACGCGCATGATGCTCGATCCCTGATTGGTAACGGAATGTTGGATATCCCAAGCTTGATTTACCGATTCTCCGATGCCGGTGACCGTAGCGACCATCATTGGCAAGGCTTCCGACAACATGCCCTCTGCTTGTGCATGCTATCTCATTTTCTGCTTGTTTCAGGCTCCGGAGGGGCTAGCATCCGTTTGATTGAAGTCGCCCAAGGTTTGAAAGAGGGAAAGAGTTGCATCGCCATGACCTTGGCAGAAACACTGATGGGCCTGGATACTTTCTACCGTGGGGAGACAACCAGGTTTGCAGGGAGTCCACTACTGCTACAGGTAATGTTTCCCACCCAAGCTCTCATATGTATTTGCTCACATCACTCGGCCCTCGGGCTCGATTTTTCTCACAAAACCCTCATCTTACTTTTCTCTCATCGCACGTCTCTCTATTCTTTATTCTCTCATTTTTCATCCCTCCCCAGATATGGTTGATGGATAAATTGCAAGTTGTAGACTCTTTCCCTGCTTATTCAGCTCGCGGCTACTTCTTTCGGCAACGCCTAGTCAATGCCCCTGATAAGAGCTGGTGGTTTGAATGGATGTGCAATTTGTCAGCCGAACGCATTGCTTGGCGCTGCCCTTGGCTCAATCTCCCGGCGATGAGCTACAGCATGTCCCGGCAGGTCGGGATTCGATTGATTGGCTTGACTCACTGTGCATTCTATTTCCCATTCCGCATTCTGCGCCAATTCGGCCATGATCAGACTTGCCCACCAGAGGGGATAGAGTATCCGGCTACATTTCCAATTCGAGGCGCACAGCTGGCTCGGCAGGCCGCAGCATGGAGAGTTAGAGAACTACTGGCCCCTGCTCCCACTTTTAGTTGCACTTTGTCTGATGAGTGCTGGGATTGGCTCAACGAAGAAGCGCAGGTTGGGCCTAGGTTGGCATCAGAGGCTTCAACTAGCTCTGGCAGGGGGCGCAGGGACACTTGACTTGACTATGCCCCAGATTTATTGCTTTATTAGGACTTTCAAGTTTTCTTCCTGAGTGTAATAAAAAGCAACTTCAATTGTATGCAAGAGCAAGAGAACTCTGTTTCGAAATCAATGAAATTGAAGGTTGTGGTACTGAAAATTCTCCGCTTTGGTCCAAAAATGGTCTTAGTTGTAAAAAGATTAATTTGAACAAAGTCAACTTTTATTAAAACTTTTCAAAAACCATTTTCGATATGGATCAGAACTGGACACACGCCTGAGATCTGTCACTGAGATGTACAACCCCGGATCCTAGCAACTGGAAGTTGCCCCTAGTTTGAATGATACCGCAGCACTTCATTGCAACGGAAAGTTGCCCCTAGTTTGAATAGCACTGTACCGGAGATCACGGCAAATGCTGATGAATAGAGATGACTGAGATGATCAACATGGACAAAGTTGATCGGGGAAAAGTTTATGGCTGAACTTCAAGACGAAGTTGCCTACGTATCCCAAAGACGGGAATCAAGCCTTACGTAGTTCAGGCTCAGGTTCACTCGGGTATTTTCACTCTCCTTTTGCGCTCTAACTTTTGCCAAGGCCGCCCTTTGCGGGTTTTCAACCTTGCGAGCTCAGTTTTTATGATTTCAAATTTTCTATGCTCTGAATTTTGCCTAGGTCGCCCTTTCGGGTTTTCGGCCTAGCGAGCCTCTCAGGGGTAATATTTCTTCAACTTGTCCATGTTGATCGGTTGGGAAAACTCTAAGCCATCTAGATCCATCAGAACCACAGCTCCACCAGACCAGATTGACTTGATAATGTAGGGACCAGTCCAATTGGGTCTGAACTTGCCCCTTGGGTCATGGATGGGAGCTCGGTTGTCTTTGAGTACCAAATCTCCTTCTTTCAAATTCCTGGACTTAACCTTCTTGTTAAAAGCCCGGGCGATTCTACGCTGATAACTTTGGACGTGGTACAGTGCTTTCAACCTTCTTTCATCAAAAAGCATGAGTTCCTCAAATCTGCTCTGTTGCCAATCTGCCTCGGCTATTTGACACTCGGCCAATACTCGTAATGACGGAACCTCAATCTCAATAGGTAGAACGGCCTCCATGCCATAACCAATGAGTACGGAGTCGCCCCGGTAGAAGTTCTGATCGAAGTCCTGTAGCCCCATAGAGCGAACGGCAGCTTATCTGGCCAGTCCCGATAGGTTTCCACCATCTTCTGTAGTATGCGCTTGACGTTCTTGTTGGCGGCCTCAACTGCTCCGTTGGTTTGCGGCCGGTAAGTAGACGACTTATGGAAAGCCACATTGTATTTCTCCAACAAATCGATCACCTCTTTCTTGAAGTGGGAACCATTGTCTGAAACGATTTCATTTGGGACTCCGTAGCGACAGATAATGTTGTTTCTGATAAATTTTGCTACATGCGAAGCCTTCAACACTGCATAAGATTGGGCCTCAACCCACTTCGTGAAATAATCTATCGCTACCAAGATGAACTCATGCCCATTTGACCCCTTCGGCGTGACTGCTCCGATCACATCAATTCCCCAGACTGAAAACGGCCATGGCGAAGTCATGTTGTACAGCTTTGACGGCGGAATGTTCATGCGATTTGCATGAATTTGACACTTGTGGCATCGCCGGACGAAACCAATACAATCCTCCTCCATGGTGGACCAGTAATAACCCTGTCTGAGGATCTTCCGTGCCAACATTACCCCATTCATGTGTGCACCACATTCTCCCCCGTGGATGGCTTCCATTAGACGCTTTGACTCTTCGGCATCAACACACAGCTTATGCATTCCTAGATGACCCCGTTTGTACAGTTTACCTCCGCAGATGATGAACTGAACTGCCATTCTTCTGATTGCCCTCTTGTCTTTGGCATTCACCCCTGACGGGTATGCTTCTTTTTCTAAGAAGTTCCAGATGTCGTAATACCAGGGATGTTCGTCCTGAACTTCATCTATGGCTGCAATTGACTCATAGGCAGGTGCAAATTTCTGATCGATGATGACTGGACGCATCCGGACTCCACACGGGATGTCTATCATAGATGATAGAGTTGCTAAAGCGTCTGCAAACCTGTTGTTCTCTCTTAGTAGATGAGTAAAACTTAGCTTCTCAAACCGAGGAATCAGCAAATCCAAGGTTTGGTGATACATCATCATCTTTTCCTCTTTCACTTTCCAGTCTCCTTTAGCTTGAGACACAACAAGGTTCGAATCCCCAATGACATCCAATCGTCTTGCCCCTAGTTCCAGGGCTGCTTCTAGACCGGCAATGCATGCCTCATATTCTGCTTCGTTGTTCGAGACTTTGAACCGGAGTTTGAAGGCTAGAGGGATACGGGAATCATCGGGTGCTATCAGCAACACTCCTATCCCATACCCGTGTTGATTTGACGCTCCGTCAAAGTACATCGTCCATGCTTCATCGTCGATGTGCAGAATTGATTCATCTGGGAACAGGTACTCAACCGCTTCATCCCCCTCAACCGGGTGGTCGGCAAGGAACTCTGCCACTGCTCTTCCTTTCACTGACTTGCGCGTCACGTATGTGAGATCAAATTCGGAGAGCAACAGCAACCAACGAGCTAGCCTACCTGTAAGTGCTGGTTTCTCGAAGAGATATTTGATGGGATCAAGTCGTGAAACCAACATTACAGAGTGAGCTAACAGGTAGTGCCGCAGCTTCCTGGTAGCCCATACCAGAGCTAAGCAAGCCTTTTCCAGCGGTGTATATCGGGTCTCATACTCCAGCATCTTCTTGCTGAGATAGTAGATGGCTCTCTCCACCTTATCTTCTGATTCTTGTGCAAGCATGCAGCCCATTGTAGTTTCAGTTACTGACAAATACAAAATCAACGGTTTCCCTGGTTCTGGCGGTGACAACACGGGCGGGTTCTGTAGATACTCTTTAATCTGTTCAAATGCAGCTTGACATCGGCCGTCCCATTGGAACTTCTTGCCTTTCTTCAGGAGACCAAAAAGTGGTTCACAAGTCAAGGTTAATTTTGAGATAAACCGTCTTATGAATTGCACTTTACCCAGAAAGCCTCGCACCTCCTTTTCAGTCCTTGGTGGTGGCATTTCTAAGATGGCCTTGATTTTGGAAGGATCGACCTCGATGCCTCTTTGTGTGATCAGAAACCCCAGCATTTTTCCCGCTGTAACACCGAATGTACATTTCTGAGGGTTTAGCCGCAACCGGAATTCCCTGATCCTTTGGAAAAACTTATGCAAGGCGGTGTAGTGGCCCTCTCTTTCCTTGGACTTGACAATCATGTCGTCCACATACACCTCAACCTCTTTGTGGATCATATCATGTAGTATTGTGGTCGCGGCCCGTTGATAAGTAGCTCCAGCGTTTTTCAACCCAAACGGCATTACCCGGTAGCAGTATGTCCCCCACGGGGTGGTAAATGCAGTCTTTTCTCTGTCTTCTGGTCCCATCACTATCTGGTTGTATCCTGAGAAGCCATCCATGAATGAGAGCAATGCATGCCCTGCTGTGAAGTCTACCAACTCATCGATGTGCGGTAAGGGGAAGTCGTCCTTTGGACTAGCCTTGTTCAAATCCCTGAAGTCTACACACACCCGGATCCTACCGTCTTTTCATGTTTGTTTTTGAAAGATGGTTTGCTACTCGCAAGTAGGCTTAAAATGCAGATTTTGCCACCCTCAGGTGGGCTTAGAAAAGATGGTTTTGCCACTATCTAATGGGCTTAAAACTCACAGTTGATGATTTGTTCCAATCCAAATAACCCAACCTTCACCCACAGGCATTCAAGCAGGTATATCACATAAGCAAATAGCCTCATGGTAAGCATGCTATCATGGCAGTCACTCACACACATGCAAGGATGCTAAAGCGTAAAACTTACCGAGTACTCCATGCCAAAATAGAAGCTAATTAGAAATCCATGCATGATCCTAACTATACAGAAATGCCTAATGCAACACATGCAAAAATGCAACTATAGCAGGCTCGGCTATTCTAAACATGGCATATGGAATGCTACAGCTAACATGTATTCAACTTGGAATTGAAATACAAATGCAGTTAGTATGATGCGCCGAGCCTGGTGCATGCAAAACAAATGAATGAATGCAAACATGCTATCATACTGTATGCTAATTGAAACATGGCCTAATCTAACCATCATAAGCTGGTAAATAAAAGGGAGAAAGACGTGGGGTTGGAAGACATACATCACACGCACGCACACTTATTACAACATTGCCCTCGCGTAGAGGGTCCGAATAAATAATACAGTCCCAAATGAATAGTTACAGTCCGAATAAATACAAAATCCTAATTAATTAACAAATTAAACTAGGAAAGCTGTAAACTACCATCCAAGCTAGGGACTGCCTCGACTCTATTTCGGATGATGGGTGATGCATGTTTGAGCTGCTTTGCGAGGAAATCCACTGCGATGCCCCAATTAGCCTCTGTTTGCAGTTAAGGCCAGAATGTTGCGCGAAGCCCCAAAAGATTGCCGGTTTTTGATTTGCTGCAACAGAGAGCAGGAAAGGGGCATGCCAATGTATTTCCACATATGTATGCTTGCCTCGATCCTCGTGCCACCAATCACGCATCCCGATGCATGATGGCCGAGGAGTCGAATTGCACGACTTAATGTGAAATGAATGCACATGAAAACACAACAAAACCTAAACTCCATCATGGGTAATCCGGAGTGTCGGCGACTGGGGAATTGAGACACGTTCCGTCACTCGGAGTACGAAACGTACCTCGTTTCCCGTGCTCGGGCTAACTCCTATCCCAAACACAATGCAATATGCATGACATGCATGAATGCAACTAATATACAACCTAGCATGCACTATGCTATGAGATGGCATACACGACGCACGATGTAACATGGCATACACGATGCTCTAACATGCAACTTAGCATACACAATGCTATGAAATGAAATGGCATACACAATGCATAATGGACTTACACCAACATGAGTGGACCTCAGCCACACTCACATCAGCGGCCATAAGATGGAAATGAGACACTCGAGATGCGTGCACACATGCACGCAAACCGAGGACCAAACCTAAGGCACGAATGCCACTCTACCAAAGCATGGTAAGGCATGGAACATGATATGCAAACAAGAAAATTTCAACACTAAAATATGATGCTAAAAATCCCCGAAGCATGGCAATATGGCACCCGATGCATGAGATGAGACCCGGAACTCAAAACTGGGCACATGGAATGACTTATAGCTATACAAAGCATGCATTATTTGAACATGAAGCATGAAGACAGAGTCAAGGCAGTCCCAAAACATGAACTTTTCCAATTTAGAGTGTGGCCAAAAAGTGCTAGCAAGATGGTTTAAATTAGCATGCAATTTTGACTGGCAAACATGGTTTACATGGCAAGTGTATGAAGCAGGTAAGAACTCATCAAACCAACAAAAATCAGTGAATAAAATATGCCAAAATATGTCCAAATAACCTCTGAAAAGCAGCCAACACATGCACAAATGATAAGCTCCTTTAGAGGGCTATACAAGGGATTCTTAAGCATATACAAGATAGACATGTGGCAGCCCCAAATCAACTTTGAAAATCAAATATGATAGTCTTAAAACTCACCAAATTGACCCTGAAATGTGACTAAGAAGCATGCAAGATAGGGTCTCTTTGGAAGGCCAAAATGACCACCAAACAAGTCAAGGAGAGAGGGGGTCATCCCCCTCTGATTTGGAGGCTCAAAATAGTGTTCCAGCCACTAAAAATCCACTGGATTTCAGTGGCTAGAAGGCCAAACAAAGCATGCAATTGGAGCTTAGGTGTAAGGCTCAAAATAGGATACAATCAAGCATACAAGGAAGCATGTGACCCCAAATAATAAAATTCCCTTAACAAAACATGAAGATGATGTCAAAACAAGCCTTTTTCCAGTTTATGAAAAATCTCAAAAGTGAACACAAATAGGGCTTATCTATCATGCAAAAGTGGCCCTAAAAGAGAGAATAGAGATAAGGGACAGCCGCTGGCCCCACATGGCAAGGAGCCGTTCAACAAAGTTGAAGAGGGGCTCAAAAAAAATCACTTTACAGTTTACATCAAGCCACGAAAATAAACACAAGTGAGGCTAAACTATCATGCAAGAAAAAAGCCTAAAAGAGGGATAAAGAGACAAGTGGTGGCTGCTGGCCTCAAGCAGAGGAGAGCCCTTCAACAATGTTGAAGAGGGGCTCAAAATAAGATATTTTACAGTTTATGACCAAGTCCAAAACAGCTCAAAAATAAGCCTAAAATACTATGCAAAAAAAGGCCTAAAAGAGAGTTAAAGAGGCAAGTGATAGTAGGAGACCTCAAACAGCAAGAGGTCCTTGATCAAACATGAAACGGAGATCAAAATATGACTATTTACAGTTTGGGTCGGAGCCCAAAAGTGTAAGTAACAAAGGCTAAGATTGCATGCAAAATAGGAACAAAAAAGAGGGAAAAGAAGCTTACCCTTGTAGCACAAAGCTCCAGCAGCTTTTGGTTGAAGAAATGGTGCTCCGAACCTCTGGAAATAGCCTCCAAGTGGCTGGAATGGAGTGTGGAGGTGTGGTGCTATGGATTGGTGCAAGAACCTTAGGGTTTGGGGGGTTGAAGTAGAGAGAGAGGGAGATTGTATGCAAGAGCTCTAAACCAAATTTTGTAACCCTCTAAAATGCAGTTGGGGGTGCTGGTTATATAGGCAAAGGAGTGGAGGAAAGGGGGGGAAAATCAAATTCAAATTTCCCCCCCAAAAGACCCCCCCAGATACAAGATCTAGGGGGAAAATGAGGGTGCAGCTGTAAGGAACCAGCTGAGGGGAGCATGGCTGGCCAGGTTCAGAGGGTTCAGGTGGCCGGCCGGCCACCTCCCCTGGCCGGCCGGCCAGGGTCAAAAGGGTCAATGAGAATTAGTGGCCGGCCACCTGTAGACGTCCCCGAACGCCCCGGGAGGGTTAAGTCCCGTTCTGTTCATATTGGGGCCACTACAATTCAAGGACTCAAATGTCACGGTTCTTAATCTTGAACCAAAGAGTCCAAATCCGGCAAATCGTTTTGAAAACAGATTTTTGAAAGAAGTGCCAAACATGGACTGCTTCGCCAGATACAGAGTCGCCACCTAAATATTTTTTAATGGGAAATTTAGGAAACCCTGACTCAGTGCCAAAGGCCACGTGTCCGTCATCACCAAAGTTGCCTCGGCTCGGGAACTTGGGTACGATTGGGGAAGGTCACTTCGTGAGCACCCCCGCTCGCCCGGTCAAAGACCGGCCTCTACTAACCATGATATCTGTTTTTGAAAACCTTGTATGCTCTTATTCCGATTATTAGCCTAGGTTACTATGTGATGCTCGCAGCAAACAAGTATAGACTGAGTCGCCTGAATTGGAACAAAACATTTCATGTTTGTTTATTTGAAAATGGTTTGATGGTGCTACCCGCAGGTAGGCTAAGACGCGGATTTGCCACCCTCAGGTGGGCTTAGAAAACATGATTTTGCCACTATCTAGTGGGCTTAGAACAAACATTTGATGAATTATCCAATCCAAGTAACTCAGCCTCCACCCACAGGCATTCAAGGCAGTTATATCACATAAGCAATTAGCCTCATGGCAAGCATGCTATTCATGGCAGTACTCACACGCATGCAAGGATGCTAAAGCATAAAACTCACCGAGTACTCCAAGCCGAAAACAGAAACTGATTAGAAATCATGCATGATCCTAAATATGCTGGAATGCCTAATGCAACACATGCAAAGATGCAACTATAGCAGGCTCGGCTATTCTAAACATGGCATATGGAATGCTACAACTAACACGTATTCAATTTGGAATTGAAATACAAATGCAGTTTGTATGATGCGCCGAGCCCGGTGCGTGCAAAACAGATGAATGATGCAAACATGCTGTCATACTGTATGCTAATTAAAATATGCCCTATATCTAACCAGCATAAGCGGGTAAATAAAAGGGAAGAAAGACGTGGGGTTGGAAGACATACAACACACTCACCCACACTTATTACAGTTGTCCCCTCGCGCAGAGGGTCCGAATAAATAATAATACAGTCCGAATAAAAGAATAATACAGATTTCTAATTAACTAACGATTTAACTAAGAAAGCTTTAAACAGGCATGCAAGCCAGGGGCTGCCTCGCTTCTGATGAATGATGTATGCTGGGCTGCCTTGCGCGGAAATCCACTGGGATGCCCAATTTAGCCTCTGTTTGCAATGTTTCTCGAAATGCGCGTCAGACTCCGAAAAGTTGCTGATTCCTTATCTTGCTGCAACAGAGAGCAGGAAAAGGGCATAGCAATGTATTTCACAAATATATGCATGCCTCGATCCTCGTGCCACCAATCACGCATCTCAATGCATGATGGCCGAGGAATCGGATTGCACAACTCAATATAGGATGAATGTATATGAATGCTACAACAAAACCTAACTCCATCATGGGTAATCCGGAGTGTCGGTGACTTGGGAATTGAGACCCGTTCCGTCACTCGGAGTACGAAACGTGCCTCGTTTCCCGTGCCCGGGCTAACTCCTATCCCGAACAAGATGCAATATGCATGATATGCATGAAATGCAACTAATATACAATTCTAGCATGCTCAATGCTATGAAAATGAGATGTTTTGGAATGCGTGCCAGACGGGCACGCAAACCGAGGAAATGATCCTAAAGCATAAAATGGCATACACAATGCAATGATGCGAATAATGGCATACAGAATGCAATGATGCGAATAATGGCATACAGAATGCAAAATGGACTTATACCAACATGAGAGGACCTCAGCCACTCTCACACAAGAGGCCGTCGGATAAAAGTGAAGTGCCTCGAAATGCGCGCCTGCGGGCGCGCAAACCGAGGCGATGCATACGGAATGCAAAATGACATGGAAATGATATATAATGAGGCTAAAATGAAATGTCTCGAAGTACGTGCCCACGGGCACGCAAACCGAGAGAATGGCATACGGAATGCAATGATGCGAATAATGGCATACAGAATGCAAAATGGACTTATACCAACATGAGAGGACCTCAGCCACTCTCACACGGGAGGCCGTCGGATAAAAATGAAGTGCCTCGAAATGCGTGCCCACAGGCGCGCAAACCGAGGTGATGCATTAAAGCATGAGATGACATACGAAATGCGAAATGGACTTATACTAACATGAGAGGGCCTCAGCCACACTCACATGAGAGGCCGTCGGATAAAAATGAGGTGCCTCGAAATACGTGCACACGGGCGCGCAAACCGAGGCGATGCGTTAAAGCATGAAATGTA
Organism: Camellia japonica; assembly: GCA_030407325.1. Classification (NCBI taxonomy): domain Eukaryota; kingdom Viridiplantae; phylum Streptophyta; class Magnoliopsida; order Ericales; family Theaceae; genus Camellia; species Camellia japonica. The sequence goes on from JAPPVO010000322.1 coordinate 28,773, forward strand.
GCATATGGCATATGGAAAATGTAAATTTCAGCAGCCAAAATGATGCAAAAACAGTCCCCAAATTATAGCAAAATTACACCCGATGCCTGAAATGCAGTGTTATGCACCCGAAATGGCCTACAGCTATGCCAAACATGCATAATATGGACACGACATGTAAATACAGATGCTAGGCAGCCCCTAAAATAGCATTTTTACAGTACAAAGAATGGCCAAACAACAATCACAAGTATGGCAAAAATAGCATGCAAAAATGGGGGAAAAGAGGGGAATAATGAAGCAAGTGATATATACAATGCTCAAACTGAAAAATACAGTTCTACAACATTAAAGAGGGACAAAAAATATGCACATTTACAGTAGATTATATCCCCCAATTCAGTATGTAGATATGCTCAACATAGCATGCAAAATATGAGCCAAAAGAGAGCTATAACATGAGGTATCAAACGGATGGACCAAACAGCCTTGGGCCCTTAACAAAATATGAAGAGTAGGTCAAAATAAGACACTTTTCTAGCCTGATGAAGGCTCAAAACAGAATCTAAGCAAGCCTAACAAAGCATGCAATTTTACGGTAAATTGGAGGAATTGTGAAGCAAGTATAAG
>JAPPVO010000323.1:0-27352 GCA_030407325.1 Camellia japonica
CTAAGTCCGGATACAATAACCAAAAGGGAAAAGACCGGGGTCGCTATAACCTCCCCCCCTTAAAAGAATTTCGTCCCCGAAATTAAGCATAAGTTTTCGAAAACAGGTTTTTTTTCTCAAATTATAACAATATGACAAGTTAATAATAAACAACTTGACCCAAAACTGGCCATTTCATCTCTTATCAAGAGGCATCTCATAATATGTAAATAAAACAACATATATTTCAACCTGTATCAATATTATGCATTTTCCTTCCAATTTTAACAATTTCAATATACATGATTCCCATTTCCATATCATATTCAATTCCATGATATATATAAAACACATTCAATCTATAAATGTGACATTCCACTTCCATTATGAAGCAAGTTTCAAACAACTATCATTAAACCAAACCATTCTCAATGTTTTACAACTTAAGACATATATATAAAATCTTAAGTCCAACAATATTTACAAAATATTACATATCAATAAACATGTCCGGATATTTCTCGCGGACTTCCAACTCACGTTCCCAAGTGGCTTCCTCCACCCCGTGATGTTTCCACAAAACCTTTACCAAAGGGATGGTCTTGCCTCGCAAAACTTGATCCCGCCTATCCAAGACTCGAATCGGTCTCTCCTCATACGAGACATCCTCCTCAACCACTAAATCAGTCCAATCCAACACATGTGATGGATCCGGCTCATACTTCCGAAGCATACTCACATGAAACACGTCATGTACTCCGGACAACTGCGGTGGCAAAGCTAAACGATAAGCAGCCTCGCCAATCCTCTCAAGGATCTCAAAAGGACCAATGAACCGAGGGGACAACTTCCCGCTCTTCCCAAACCTCATCAATCCCCGTCTAGGTGATATCTTCAGAAAGACATGATCACCCCCCTCAAACACAAGGTCTCCTCCTACGGTCGGCATAAGATTTCTGACGACTCTGGGCTGTAACAAGCCTCTTACGGATAAGCTCAACTTTCTCCGTCGTTTCCCTCACCAACTCCGGACCCAACAGAGGTGCATCACCCACCTCGGCCCAACAAACAGGAGATCTACACGGTCGGCCATACAAGGCCTCAAACGGTGCCATACCAATACTAGACTGGAAACTGTTGTTGTAGGCAAACTCCACTAAGGCAAGTGCCTCTCCCACGACCCACTGAAATCAAGAACACAACCCCGAAGCATATCCTCAAGGATCTGAATAGTACGCTCGGACTGCCCGTCAGTCTGAGGATGATAAGCCGTGCTAAAGGTCAACTTAGTGCCTAAGGCACTCTGCAAACTCTGCCACAACCTAGCAGTAAAACGAGGATCTCTATCTGAGACGATCGTCACTGGGACCCCGTGCAACCTCACTATGTCCCGAATGTACAAGTCGGCAAGATGATCTACCGAATCTCTCACGCGCATAGGAATGAAGTGCGCCGACTTAGTCAACCGGTCTACAACCACCCAAATAGCATCACTACCCCGCTGAGTCCTCGGAAGACCCACAACGAAGTCCATAGTGACATGCTCCCACTTCCACTGGCAATAGGCAAGGGTTGCAACAAACCCGCTGGCCTCTGATGTTCGGCCTTCACTTGCTGACATGTAAGGCACTTAGACACGAAAGCTGCCACATCTCTCTTCGTACCCCGCCACCAAAACTGGCGACCCAAATCCCGATACATCTTAGTGCCTCCCGGATGCACTGCAAGGCGCGAATGATGAAACTCTCGGAGTACCTCCTCTCGGCAAGTCTCCGGCACAAACAGACGGTCTCGGTATCTCACACTCAGGTCGGGATACACCGTCAAACCCTTCTCAACCTTCCCACTGGAGATCTTCTCTCGAGGGGATTCTACTTCAAGGTCACCCATCTGAGCCTCTAACACTCGAGTCACAAGTGTAGGCTGCGTAACAATAGAAAACAAGGCCGCAGCCTCAACGGATTCGCCCAGAAGCAAATCAAACTCTCCAAGTGCACCCAACATCTCCACTCCCGATGGCTATACTAGCTATGTCACCAACAGGTTTCTTGCTAAGGGCATCGGCCACCACATTGGCCTTCCCCGGATGATAATGTAACTCGAAGTCATAATCCTCAATAAACTCCATCCACCTCCTCTGCCTCAAGTTCAAGTCTTTCTGTGTAAACAGATATTTCAGACTCTTATGATCCGAGAATACCTCGAACTTCTCACCGTAAAGATAATGCCTCCAAATCTTCAAAGCAAATATCACAGCTGCTAACTCTAGATCATGCGTAGGGTAATTCTGCTCGTGAATTTTCAACTGAGAACCATAGGCAACCACTTTCCCCTCTTGCATCAACACACAACCCAGACCCTCTCGTGAGGCGTCACAATAGACTGCATAACCCAACCCTCTCTCCGGAATAATCAAGACTGGAGCGGTGGTCAGTCTAACTTTCAACTCCTGAAACGACTTTTCACAAGTCTCACTCCATACAAATTTGACTCCCTTCCGAGTCAATCTAGTCAAAGGGGAAGCTAACCTGGAGAAATCCTTCACAAATCGGCGATAATACCCAGCTAATCCCAGAAAACTGCGGATCTCAAACACACTCTTAGGCTGTGCCCAATCTTGCACTGCCTCTGTCTTGGATGTATCAACAGACACCCCTTCCCCCGAAACTACATGGCCTAAAAATTTCACCTCTTCTAGCCAGAACTCACACTTCCCAAACTTAGCATAAAGCTTATGGGCTCTAAGTAACTCAAGCACCACTCTCAAGTGTTCCTTGTGCTCCTCCTCCGAAGGTGAATAAATCAGAATGTCGTCCACGAAGAAACTACAAAACGATCTAAGAATTCCCGGAAGATCCGGTTCATCAAATCCATAAACACTGCCGGTGCATTGGTGAGCCCGAATGGCATCACCAGAAACTCATAGTGGCCATACCGCGTATGGAATGCCGTCTTCGGAATATCCTCCTCCCTGACCCTCAACTGGTGGTAACCCGATCTCAAATCTATCTCAGAGAAACAACGGGAACCTTCAACTGGTCGAACAGATCATCTATATGAGGCATAAGGTACTTATTCTTAACCGTAGCCCGATTCAATTTCCGGTAATCTATACAAAGTCTCAAAGCACCACCTTTTTTTTTAACAAAGAGGGCCGGTGCTCCCCACGGCGAAACACTCGGACGGATATAGCCCTTATCTAGCAACTCCTGGAGCTGAATCTTCAACTCAACTAACTTGGCTGGGGCAAAACGATAAGGTGCCATAGAAATTGGCGCCGTGCCGGGCACTTGGTCAATAGAGAACTCAATCTCTCAATGCAGTGTGTAGACGTCCCCGAACGCCCCGGGAGGGTTAAGTCCCGTTCTGTTCATATTGGGGTCACTACAGTTCAAGGACTCAAATGTCACGGTTCTTAATCTTGAACCAAGAGTCCAAATCCGGCAAATCGTTTTGAAAACAGATTTTTTGAAAGAAGTGCCAAACATGGACTGCTTTGCCAGATACAGAGTCGCCACCTAAATATTTATTTTTGGGAAATTTAGGAAACCTGACTCGGTGCCAAAGGCCACGTGTCCGTCATCACCAAGTTGCCTCGGCTCGGGAACTTGGTACGATTGGGGAAAGTCACTTCGTGAGCACCCCCGCTCGCCCGGTCAAAGACCGGCCTCTACTAACCATGATATCTGTTTTTGAAAACATTGTATGCTCTTATTCCGATTATTAGCCTAGGTTACTATGTGATGCTTGCAGCAAATAAGTATAGACTGAGTCGCCTGAATTGGAACAAAACATTTCATGTTTGTTTTTTTGAAAATGGTTTGATGGTGCTACCCGCAGGTAGGCTAAGACGCGGATTTGCCACCCTCAGGTGGGCTTAGAAAACATGATTTTGCCACTATCTAGTGGGCTAAAACAAACATTCAACGTATTGTCCCAATTCAAGTAACTCAACCTCCACCCACAGGCATTCAAGGCAGTTATATCACGTAAGCACATAGCCTCATGGTAAGCATGCTATTCATGGCAACACTCACACGCATGCAAGGATGCTAAAGCATAAGACTCACCGAGTACTCCAAGCCAAAATAGAAGCTGATTAGAAATCATGCATGATCCTAATTATACAGAATGCCTAATGCAACGCATGCAATAATGCAACTATAGCAGGCTCGGCTATTCTAAACATGGGATATGGAATCCTACAGCTAACATGTATTCAACTCGGAATTGAAGTACAAATGCAGTTAGTATGATGCGCCGAGCCCGGTGCGTGCAAAACAGATGAATGAATGCAAACATGCTATCATACTGTATGCTAATTGAAATATGCCTTATATCTAACCATCATAAGCGGGTAAATAAAAAGGAAGAAAGACGTGGGATTGGAAGACATACATCACACTCACCCACACTTATTACAATTATGCCCTCGCGCAGAGGGTCCGAATAAATAATACAGTCCGAAATGAAAGAATAATACAGTCCGAAATAATATACAAATTCCTAATTAATTATCGAATTAACTAAGAAAGCTGTAAACTGGCATGCAAGCCAGTGGCTGCCTTGCTTCTGACGAATGATGTATGCTGGGCTGCCTTGCGCGGAAATCCACTGGGATGCCCAATCTAGCCTCTGTTTGCAATTTTTCTCGAAATGCGCGCCAGACTCCGAAAAGTTGCTGATTCCTTATTTTACTGCAACAGAGAGCAGGAAAGGGGCATAGCAATGTATTTCACAAATATATGCATGTCTCGATCCTCGTACCACCAATCACGCATATCGATGCATGGTGGCCGAGGAATCGGATTGCACAACTCAATATAGGGTGCAATGCAGATGAATGCTACAAAAACCTACTCCATCATGGGTAATCCGGAGTGTCGGTGACTGGGGAATGAGACCCGTTCCGTCACTCGGAGTACGAAACGTTCCTCGTTTCCCGTGCCTGGGCTAACTCCTATCCGAACACGATGCAATATGCATGGTTATGCATGAAATGCAGCTAATATACAATTCTAGCATGCACAATGCTATGAAAATGAGATGCCTCAAAATACGTGCACGCGGGCACGCATACTGAGGCGACGGTTCTAAGGCATGAAATGGCATACACGATGCAAATTGGACTTACACTAACATGAGCGGACCTCAGCCGCACTCACATAAGAGGCCGTCGGATAAAAATGAGATGCCTCGAAATGCGTGCCCACGGGCGCACAAACCGAGGCGATGCATACGGAATGCAAAATGACATGGAAATGATATGTAATGAGGCTAAAATGAGATGTCTCGAAGTGCGTGCCCACGGGCACGCAAACCGAGAGAATGGCATACGGAATGCAATTATGCAAAAATGGCATACAGAATGCAAAATGGACTTATACCAACATGAGAGGACCTCAGCCACTCTCATACAGGAGGCCGTCGGATAAAAATGAAGTGCCTCGAAATGCGTGCCCACGGGCGCGCAAACCGAGGCGATGCATTAAAGCATGAAATGACATACACGATGCAAATTGGGCTTACACCAACATGAGAGGGCCTCAGCCACACTCACATGAGAGGCCGTCGGATAAAAATGAGATGCCTCGAAATGCGTGCCCACGGGCGCGCAAACCGAGGTGATGCATTAAAGCATGAAATGACATACACGATGCAAATTGGGCTTACACCAACATGAGAGGGCCTCAGCCACACTCACACGGGAGGCCGTCGGATAAAAATGAAGTGCCTCGAAATGCGTGCCCACGGGCGCGCAAACCGAGGCGATGATATAAATGAAATGTAGCATATGGCATATGGAAAATGTAAATTTCAGCAGCCAAAATGATGCAAAAACAGTCCCCGAATTATAGCAAAATTACACCCGATGCCCGAAATGCAATGTTATGCACCCGAAATGGCCTACAGCTATGCCAAACATGCACAATATGGACACGACATGTAAAGACAGATGCTAGGCAGCCCCTAAAATAGAATTTTTCCAGTACAAAGAATGGCCAAACAACAATCACAAGTATGGCAAAAATAGCATGCAAAAATGGGGGAAAAGAGGGGAATAATGAAGCAAATGATATATACAATGCTCAAACTGAAAAATTCAGTTCTACAACATTAAATAAGGACCAAAAATATGCACATTTACAGTAGATGACATCCCCCAATTCAGTATGTAGATATGCTTAACATAGCATGCAAAATAAAGCCAACAAAGGCTATAACATGAGATACCAAAAGGATGCACCAAACAGCCTTGGACCCTTAACAAAATATGACAAGAAGGCCAAAATAAGACTCTTTCCTAGCCTGATGAAGGCTCAAAAACAGAAGCATGGTGAGCTAGCAAGACATGCAAAAATAAGGGACTAAAGGGGGTATAACATGAAGTACCAAAAGCATTCACCAAATAGCCTAATACCCTTAACAAAACATGACAAGAAGGACAAAATAAGGCTCTTTTCAGACCTGATGGAGGCCGAAATCAGAAGCTAGGTAAGCTCAAAAAGGCATGCAAAATGGGGTCAAAGGGAGATATAAAGGCAAGTGTAACATGGAGACCCCAAACCAAGTTGATCCCTTCTACAATAATGTATAGGGACACAAAATAAGCTCACTCACAGTTAATGGCATGCTCAAAATCAGACTTAAAATAGGCTAAAAAAACCATGCAATTTTACGGTAAATTGGAAGAATTACAAAGCAAGTGCATGATAGAGCCACCAAACATGGTTGAGCCCTTCTTCAATATTGAAGAGGAGCTCAGAATAAGCCCAGTCACAGTTTATATCAGGCTCGAAAATGGATCACTCATAAGCCAAACAAAGCATGCAAAATATTGGCATAAAGAGTGATATTGAAAGAGGTGCATGATAGAGATGCCAAACAAGGTTGATCCCTTCTACAATGTTGTAGAGGGGGTCAAAATAAGCCTCAAATCAGTAGGGTTCGGAGCCCAAAATAGAGAGCAAGTAGGGTAAAGAATTGATGCAAAATTAAGCTCAAAAAGGGGAAATGGTGACTTACCCTTGAAGACAAGACTTTTGTTGCTTCTTGGCCTGAATTTGTTGCTTCTTAGCCTTTGAAAAACCTTCCTTTGCTGCCGGAATGGAGGTGGTGATGGTGAGGCTTAGGGTTGATGAAGAAAAGAGCTAGGGACTTGAAGCTTTTTAGGGTTTTTTGGAGGTGAAAATGGAGGCAAAGGGAGAGAAGCTCTTGAGATGAAATTTTCTAACCCTAACAAAGGAGAAACTCAGCCCCTTAAATAGGCAAGAAAGGGGTGTAAAAGGGGAGGGAAATGCACCCAAGCTTTCCCTCCCAAAATATCCCCCGGAGGGCTGGGATATTTTGAAAAACAGCTGGACAGCTGTAAAGGGTGCAAAAGGAGGAAGCAGGCCGGCCATGCACTTTTCTTGAAGATGGCCGGCCGGCCACCCCACTGTCGGCCAGCCACTCCCCATGGCCGGCCGGCCATGGCCAAAAATGAAGTCAACAATTAATGGCCGGCCACCACTTTTTGGTGTCCTCCCAGGTGTGTAGAACAAGGTTCCATGGTTGGAATTTGGCAACTCTGAAACAGGAGTCACAACATTGCATTTGAAAGAGAGGCTCAAAAATGAAAATAACAATTACTGGCCGACCACCACTTTTTAGGGTCCTCCCATGTGCCCTCATCACAAATATGTAGCTGTGGTTGGAAGAAAATGGCCCTAGGGTGTTCAACATTAGCCCGGAAGTGAGCAAAACGGGCGCCGGAGGAGCATAACTGGTTATCTGGGATAATTGCTGGCCTCCCACCCTCCAGTGATCTTCCTGGTGCTAAAACAGAGGTACCTGCCAAAATTGAACAAAAACCGATGCGAAATGAATGCTCGGGGGCCAAACCGCGAGGTTCGGGGCCCGAAAACCGGCTGTAAGCACCGAAAGTGGCGTTCAGCCACGAAGTGGGTATCTGAGACCCCAGTGTGCCTCCTTATGATAAAACAGAGGTACCTGCCAAAAATGAACGGAAACAGATGCGAAATGAATGCTCGGGGGCCAAACCGCGAGGTTTGGAGCCCGAAAACCGGCCATTAAGCACCGAAAGTGGTGTTTGGCCACGAAGTGGGTATCTAAGACCCAAGTGTGCCTCGGTATGATAAAACAGAGGCACTTGCCAAAAACCAGAGAAATCGGAGATGGTTGGGCGGTCCCGAACCGAGGCAAACGGCCTGACGGCTCCGAAAACCGGGAACCGGGCTCCGAAATGGGCAAAATAGCCTACGGCCACGAAATGTAGCCTACGGCCACCGAGAAATAGTCTACAGGACTACTCCCTTCCCTCAGGAAAGAAAACAGAGAAAACCGAGTCTGGTTCGCAAACCGAGACAAGGCACAGAAGAGGATTCGGAAGTTCGGAGGCAGGGCGCACGGCCGCGACTCTGAGACTTCTGAACGAGCACAGTATGCAACATCACCGAGCGCTCAATCGGTGACATCTGAGTCTTAAGGTCGGTCAAAAATGGGGTGTCTACACAGTGGTAACCCAACAAGATCCTCGGGAAAGACGTCCGAGTACTCACAAACCACCCTTGGCAACACAATCTGAGTCTCATCAACCTCACTAATCGAAAGATTAGCAAGTAGACCACTAAGCTCACTCCGCCCTCGTGAGACATACCCCGGTGGCAAAACACTACCAACCCGGTCCCCCAGAAAATGGAAACACTCTCCGCTAATGGTACAACAAGTGACCCTCTGACGGTAGCAATCAATAACTGCCCGGTATGACGATAACCAGTCCATACCCAAAATAACATCAAAGCCCTTCATAGGCATAACTACAAAAGAAAATGGGATTCTATGATCATCGACTTCTATATCACAACCCCTAACACCTTGCTTCAAGATCAATTCACCCCCAAGGGGTGACACTACACAAATAGGAGATGCTAACTGTGCTAACTCCAACTCCAAAACAATGCAAATGCAGCAGACACAAAGGAATGAGATGCACCCGTATCAATCAAAACACTAGCAACCAAATTGCAAAACAGGAAGGTACCTCTCACAACAGAAGGAGCCGGTACAAGGTCCTGCGCGGTAACAGCATACACGCGCCCAGATGGTCTCTGATCAACCTGCTCACCCCTAGGAGCATAAGACTGCTGCACAGACTGGGACGAAGAAGCCCCCTGATTGGCCCTCGAGGCCTGACCCGACTGTGCTGGCTGCTGACCCTGAGTCTGCCTCAAACCAGATGCACCAGGTGTGCCACCCAACTGCGGGCAATACCTCTTCATGTGCCCTGGCTGACCACACTGATAACACGAGAGCGACTGGCCTTTACCCTGACTCTGGCTCTGAGATCGAGCCGAAGAAGATGCTACTCTCTGACCTCCTCCCCTCTGAGGACAAACTGGAGACTTGTGGCCCAGTTGACCACACTTGAAACAGGTAATGTCTCCCTGGCTGCCTTTCCCAGAACTAGCACTCGGTACTGGAAAAGTAGATCTAGAAAAGCTACCCTGAGTCTACTGAGGAGTAAAACCTCTCTGCCTCTTGCCATCACCCTGGCCATCCTGACTCATCTTGGAGCCTTTCTGTCCTTCCTCCTCTTCCTGCATCATGATCTCCGTATGGGCTGCAGTATCAACCAAACGCCCATAATCCCGAATCATAGACCCAACAACTCTCAGCTTGAGGCCACGCCTCAACTTCTTCTCAAACTCAATGCAACGGCGTTCCTCAGACGCCACTAACTCAGGTGCAAACCTGGACAAACTAGTGAATGCAGCCTCAAACTCGGCCACTGAAGAACTCGACTGCTTAAGCTGACAGAACTGGTCTCTCAGCTTCTCGCTGACTGCCGGAGATAAGAACCTCTCCTGGAAAGTATTCACAAAAGCCTCCCATGTACCTCCTATACGACCTTTGGTGAACTTCCACCACTGACCCGCATCCCCTTTAAGCTGGAAAGATGCCAAGGTCACCTTCAACCCCTCGTCTTCGATGCCAAGCATCTCAAACGTTTTCGTTGTCTGTTCGAGCCATTCATCTGCCTTAAGCGGCTCTTTAGGATCACCTAAAAATTCGTCCAGATTAGACCGGAAGAACTCCCTCTTCAGAAAAGAAGGACCTGTGTCTGCAACATGAACCTGAGCCTGATTCTCAGCTCGAAGAATGCCTACTGACTCCCTGAATGCCCCTGCTATCTCTCGGGCTAAAGTGCCCATAGCCTGCTAACCTACCGGCTCGGCCACATTGGCCTGGCCTACTCCCTCCTGCACTGCCAGAATCTGAACTGCCGGAATCTCCTGTACTACTGGAATCTCCTCTGGCGCAAGCACTTTCTGCCTACCCGGCCTACCACGCCTATCGCGACCTCGTCCTCGTCCTGACATCCTAATACAAGAAACAAAGACGTTAGCACATTAATAAATGTGCCGAAGCTAAACACTCGTGTCCTAATGCATTGGACAACAATAATTCATTCCACGTAAGCACATAATCACATAAGCACCTACGAATTTCATTCCTGGATGATAATAGTCCCAAAGCGTTACTATAGTTCCGGTTGGAAGCAGCAGTGATCAATTGCCTTTCCAACAAGACTACTAGCAACTCAAGGGTCCAATCAACATCCTAGAAACTACATTCCATACCCACATAATCACATAAACATGCTATCATGTAAACATATAACACTACACTAAGTCTCTATCAAACGAGACGAACCCATTGTGATACTAATCACTTCCCACGTACCCAAAGTATTCAAACCCGGTACACTCTGATACCAAGTTGTAATGCCCTCAGAAATAACCCATAACATACACAATACTAAGATGCATTACTTAAGAAAATAAACCATAATTCATTCATCAGAGTATCTTTAAAAAAAGACATTACATGTAATAATGAAAGTAAATGCCCTATGGGCTTACATCTTTCCAAGCCAACACTTGGACACAAAATGTGAGTACTAACTCAACTACAAATTAAGCCCTCGGCTTGTGATTACATATAATATCAAAACAAAACAAATAACTAAACTAGTCTTCAAATCCAAGTCCTTCCAAACTAAGTCCTTGGAGGTAGCTTATCACCTGAACCTGAAAATGATGTTCCCATAAAGGGTGAGCCACAAGCCAGTAGAAAGATACTAAACCAAATATAAGCATTGAATAAAGCCATAGCATTCAATAGATGGTTAACACTAAATGTCATATTCACTTTCCATTATCTATTCAACTTTCCATTACTATCAACATGGCTCAGAACCTGGCCAAACTACAACAGTGAACTATATATCATATTCACATACTTCCAATATCAACAAAACAAGCTCATATCAAAACACTTCCATACTTCCAATATGATACACATTTTAGTGTTGTATCAATAACATGCAAAAACACTTCAATATCAATAAGCACACATAATAGTGATGCTAATGGAGTCCATCCCCTATCTCCTCCCAAACAAAATCCGGTTTAGAGGTCCATCCCCTATCTTCCCCTAAGCCGTGGAGTACATCCCCTATCTCCTCCCACACAATGCAATGTATGTAAACACATAACATATACAACACACAATCAATACATTTAATGTCTGTATTAATTCAACAGTCAAAGTTAATGACTAAACCAATGTGATTAGTTTCAATTATCCCTAATCCACATGCAATGTCTACAACAATCACGACTATCCTCCACCGATAGCCCAAAACAGTTATTTCTAGACTGGAAATAAATAAACCAACAATACGATAGGCGAGTGATTTAAGTTAATCAACTACCCCATTAAATCAATAAATTCCTCAATTTCATGAATTTAACTAATTCCCCAAATTTTCCTTAAATTAAACATACAATTCAATTTAATAAAACAACTAGGGTTTTTCCCAAAATTACCAAAATACCCCCAACATATTAAAATACCAAAACTTAGAACAAAACTCATAAGTTGGAGTAGGAAATCCCTACCTCGAAGAAATAACCCAAAAGGAGAAGACGAAGATGATGACCCAAACTCCAAAGTGCTCCAAAACCCAAATTGTTCATATTAAACTGAAGCCCTCAACCCACTCTATCTTTTTAATAAAGCAACTAGGGTAGAAACACACCCTAAATAGATCAAACCTAAGAGAGAAGAGAGGGAGAAGTCGGACCTAGGGTTTGGGATCAAAAAGAGGATGAAAAACTGTTCAAAAACCCGCTGCTGCCTATTTAAACTGAACAGGCTCGCTCGAGCGAAGACATGGTCGCTCGAGCGACCAGACACAAGAAATCCTCGCTCGAGCGAAGAAAAGCTCGCTCGAGCCAAAAACTCGATGCTTCAGGTCTGCAACCCAGAAGCTCGCTCGAGCGACGAAATGCTCGCTCGAGCGAAGGACTCGAAAACATACACCTCGCTCGCTCGAGCGAAGGAAGCTCGCTCGAGCCAAGAAACACAACTCTCAGGTCCTAAGCCCAGACGCAGACTCTCGCTCGAGCGACCAAAACCTGGCTCGAGCGAAGGACTAAAAACAACTGCTCGCTCGAGCGACCAACTCCTCGCTCGAGCGAAGGTCCAAAAATCTGGACAGCAACACTTGGTTTCCAACCCAACCAACCTGTAACAAACCTGCCCAACAAAGCCTATAACTCCAAAAGAGAAAATAAAGGATGACAGCAACAATAATTCAATGACAGAATCTATGGAACCTAAGTCCGGATACAATAACCAAAAGGGAAAAGACCGGGGTCGCTATACTTTTGTATAACTATCAAAAATTATTGTGATCACATGCTACTTATTATTTGATATACATTATTGTTGTATTATCGTAATGAATTTTATTATTAATGTCTATTATCAATGCAGTGGTGAGACGTCACATGATAAATAAAAATTTGTTTTGTTATTATTATTATTGATAATATATTTCTTTATTTACCTTTTTACAATGTTCAAAAAATTAATTTATGTTTATTGTTAGTTTTTATAGATGAGAAGTCAAAAATAGATTTTAACCAAATTCAAATTATAACTAATTTGAGATTAAGAAGGAAATTTCAAAAGAAATTATAATTATATATATTTTTAAAAAAAATACAAGAAAAAATTGGAACTATAAATCAGAATTATCAAATAACCCAATTCTATGGAAAAATTTAAATGAAAAATTGATCAAATTTGAATTTATAATTATTAAATATTTCTAATAAGCCATTAATTTTTTATTCAGGTTCTAGCTAGATCTAGTTTTAAATAGTTTTTCAGATATAAATATATCTTAATATTGATACAATCAATATTAGACATATTTTAAGAAGGGTAAATTATATCGATAGTCCCTGCATTTTGTCTCTTGTGTCAATTTGGTCTCTATAATTTCAATTAGTTTGATTTTTACCCCTAATGTTAGATTTTGTATTAATTTGGTCCAATTGATAATGCTGGTTAAGATTTTTGAAAGAAAATAGATATTGAGTTGGTTGAAATTAACTTAAGCTTCGTTTGGGAAGCAGTGTTGGGGCTATTTTAACCACAAACAGACAAAATAGTCTTTTTAGCCCAATAAGGCAAAATATCACATCCAACTCATAATCATTACATTCTTTTTCTCACAAAAAGTCAAAAAAGCCAAAAAGCTTTTCCCAATAACTAAAAAGTCAAAAAGACAACCCACTTTCCAAACGAACCTTTATTGAGTTGAACAAGTTTATAATTTATCTATAAAAGTATAGCAGATGCTACTTATGTGTGTATTTTCAATATATTAAAAAAAAAACTAGCAATTATAACAATTGGACCAAATTGAGACAAAATTATAAATTTAGGGTCAAAATTGATCAAAATAAAATTGCAAGGACAAAAATAAAACAATAGTTAAGATATAGAGATTACCAATGTAATTTATCCTGTCACGCCCTATATTTTATCACTCGGATTACATTACCAATATTCATTAATTAAGTCTATTTACAAATAACATTTTTATCCTTGGGTGAAATGATGAATAATTAAATATACATATTCCCTCTCGTTATGCAACAATGACATTTACATGCGAATAAAAGAAATGCCCTGAGACTTACAATAAAAGAGAGGACACTACTCTTTATAAAAAAATAGCACTTAGCCAAACAACAAATGAAGTAGTAAAATCCATCACTACATTACATGAAATGGTAAAATCCATTGTTTGATCTTCAAATTCGAAAAACATTCTCTGTACACATGTACAGGCAGGGGGTGAGCAACCACTAGCTTACCAACCAATCTCATATTAAAACATTAGAAAATATGCAGGTACCAAAATACTCGTACATATACGTGAAATCATATTATGTCAAAACCATATGATTTTATTACATAATCTCTTAAATCCAATTTATTTAATTAACCACAACAAGTTAACTTAAATAAATAAACATGTTTCAATAGTAACAGGACATCCTTTTCAATTCATTCAATTATCTCATTATCAATTGAATCAAATAATTAAACAATTCATCAAATCCATTTTATACAGTCTTATGAGATGAATGCATATGCCATGTCCTGCTCAAAATATTTTTCTCATCTTTTGAAAATCTTACGCACAATGCCAATTTGAAAACACATTAATCCAACAATTTCAATAAAATTCCAAGATGGTAAATATGACTCAGGTAATCCCTAGACTGGTGTCTGCAAGTAGACTATACAAGTACTACCAATTTGTCATTTTTACCAGTATTAACTGGAAGGCTCGACACCTGTAATCTGTCATTTTTATCAATATTAACTGGAAGGCTCGACACCTGTAATCTGTCATTTTTACCAGTATTAACTGGAAGGCTCGACACCTATCATCTACACTACCTTTCAAGACTTACCACCGTATTTACCCCAAAATCATTTCATGAAAACTTGTTTCCCTACATTCCTTTCTCAATGCAAAGTTTTCAAATTAAATTTCAAAACTCATCATTATCAAATGAATTGATATGCCAATGCAATGGTTAATAATATAATGCAATATTTCTTCCACTTTCAATACTTCCACACAATATTCCCATTGTGATCAAAATTCTCATTTCTCATTTCAATATAATTTCTCAAGATGAATATAAATACTTTTATTTTGATTCATCCATGGGATAACAAAATTTCCACACTTAGAGTAATCTCAACAATTTAGTCACTTCAAGACTATATCAACATTTTTAACAACAATTTCCAAAACTTCAACAATTCTCATATTCCATAAAAACCATCATTTATATGTAAACAAATAAACAATTTTTTTCAAACATCATTTATTTTGGCACACAAAATAAATATAACAACATCTTCAAAGTTGTCAACATCTTTCTTAAAAACTCCCAATTTCTTGGTTTTCTCACCAAAACCACTTATCTTCATTTATTGAAAGAAAGTCACCAAAAACACCTCTCTTCAATCCTCATAGTTCAAAACCGTCAATTTTATTTTAAAAGGAACAAGAAAGTAAACCCACTTTCAAAAAAAAAATCTCTCATATTCTTGAATCAACAATCAATTTTCAAAACAAATCAAAGGATGATTTCGAAAATCATCTAAATCTTGTAAAAACATACATATAACTATATTTCAACATAACCATTTTTCATGCCAAGCTATTTAAAGAGGTAATATTTTTACCAAATTCTCTACTAATAACAATTTCACAACTTTTTCTAAAATTACTTAACCAACATGATATTTACATCAAAAATTATGAAATATGCCCAATAGTAACATTTTCAAGGTTATGAGTTTAAAAGTCCACATTTCACATTTTTATTTTCATAAAAATGAACACAACTTAATCATCAACATATCATCTTTTATAAAATATCATGAATATAACACTTTTATAATTTTCAATCCCAAAACAACTCTATAATCCCAACTTTAGCATTTACTCAATATTCATCAACATAAATTTATTTTTCTCAAAAATAAATTCCAAATCAAAGATAAAAAAAATATTTCAACTTAATATTTCTCAAAATAAATCATCTAATCATAATATGATATAGATACAATCCATACAACTATTAAAATTAAATTTTCAGATTTTTAGCAACAAAATTTCAACACAAGGTGGTCTTCCCAATTCAATCTCAAAATACCACTTTTCTTAACATTCCAACATAATTATTCTTCCAAAAATTACCTAACAAAAATCTGAAAAAAATAATATATGCAATACCTCTTATAATGATATATTTTCTCAAAATAAATAGCTTTAATGTAAAAATATGAAGAAAGTCCCTACCTCAAATAATGAAGAATAACATATTTGGAAGGCAAATCTTGCTTGATCATGAATCCGAGACTATCATTGCGAAGATCACGACGAGTTCTCCGACTTTCATTTACAACACTTTAACAAAATCTCACTCTAAGGACTCCCATTTGAAGCTCAAAGATTGAGCAACAATGGAAAATAAAGAAAGAGTGAGAGAGAGAGAGAGAGAGAGAGATACATGCTGGGAGAAATAATGAGAGAGCAAAGCAAAAAGGAGGGGAAAATGAGAGAGACATGGGGGGGGGGGGGGGACAACCCCATGTGGGTTTGGCTTTTCAAAAGAAAAAAATTAGTTTTCCCAAAATATAATTTTTTTGTAATAATACCTCAAAATTTTATAATATAAATTATAAAATGATATAATTTTTCTCACCACAAAATATAACATTTTTGTACACCACAAAATATAATATTTTGCTCACTACAAAATATACACATTTTCATTCTTTATAAAATATATAATTTTTCATCATATGATACACACCATAAAATCAACTATCAAATATTTATTATAACCCCTATATAATAAATAATAACAACTCCCAAGGTGGTTACTATCAATCACATAATTAAAAAGGGCCAAACAATTAAGCATATCTCAAGTCATGGCCTAAACACCCAAAACTTAATATCAAATTCCGTTGTATACTAGACCGAACATCGATTAGTCTGTGAATTTTCATAAAACAAAAAATCATCAATAAATTCTGAAATGTTTACTCAACGTGCTAAACTCATATGGGAACAACATATAAAAATTTCATAATTTTATGAGATCGAGAACTATTTTTAAAAAATAGAAAACCGAACTGTTTTCTCACAGAATTTACACAGCAATCAAATTCGAAAATTTGCTCAATTAAATTATGCACTGGCTATTTTCAAAAAAATAAAAGTAAAATTGGGTCATTACATATCCTTTTAAGAATAATTACATAATTTCTTAATTAATTTTGAAATTGTTAATAAATATACCAAACAAATATGTACATATTTCCTATTTTTGTTATAAATTTTTTTTAAAAATATATTCACTAATTAAAAATTAAATAAATAGGTAGGTCTACTAACTCATGAATTGAACATGAACTAGACGGTTCTCTAAGGGGATAGGAGTTAGCTCGAGCACGGGAAACGAAGTACGTACGTTGTACTCCGAGTGACGGAACGTGTCTCAATTCCCCAGTCGCCGACACTCCGGATTATCCATGATGGAGTCTCGGTTTTGTTGTGTTTATCTGTGCATTCATTCCATATGAGTCGTGCAATTCGATTCCTCGGCCATCATGCATCGAGATGCATGATTGGTGGCACGAGAATCGAGGACTACACTCCCTGAAGAGTAGTCGTGCATACATATGTGAAAATACATTGCCATGCCCTTTCCTGCTCTCTGTTACAGCAAATCAAAAACCAGCAGCCTTCAGAGCTTGGCGCGCTTTCCAAGAACAATTGATAAACAGAGGCTAATCGGCGGCATCGCGATGGATTTCCGCGCCAAGCACCCGAACATGCATCATTCATCATCCGGATCAGAGTTGAGGCAGTCCCTGGCTTGCATGCCATTTATTGCTTTCCTAGTTAAATTTGTTAATTAATTAGGGTTTTGTATTTATTCGAACTGTAAATTATTCATTTGGGACTGTATATTATTTATTCGGACCCTCCGAGCGAGGGCACAGTTGTAATAAGTGTGTGTGCGTGTGATGTATGTCTTCCAACCCCACGTCTTTCTCCCTTTTATTTACCAGCTTATGATGGTTAGATTAGGGCATGTTTCAATTAGCATACAGTATGATAGCATGTTTGCATTCATTCATTTGTTTTGCATGCATCGGGCTCGGCGCATCATACTAATTGCATTTGTATTTCAATTTCAAGTTGAGTACTTGTTAGCTGTAGCATTCCATATGCCATGTTTAGAATAGAAGAGCCTGTTATAGTTGTATTTTTGCATGTGTTGCATTAGGCATTTCTGTATAATTAGGATCATGCATGGATTTCTAATTAGCTTCTGTTTTGGCTTAGAGTACTCGGTAAGTTTTATGCTTTAGCATCCTTGCATGTGTGTGAGTGACTGCCATGATAGCATGCTTACCATGAGGCTATTTGCTTATGTGATATATCTGCCTGAATGCCTGTGGGTGAAGGTTGGGTTATTTGGATTGGGACAAATCATCAACTGTGAGTTTTAAGCCCACTAGATAGTGGCAAAACCATCTTTTCTAAGCCCACCTGAGGGTGGCAAAATCTGCATTTTAAGCCTACTTGCGAGTAGCAAACCATCTTTCAAAAACAAACATGAAATGTTTTGTTCCAATTCAGGCGACCCGGTCTATACTTGTATGCTGTGCGCATCACATAGTAAATCTAGGCTAATAACCGGGATAAGAACGCATAATGTTTTCAAAACTGGATATCATGATTAGTAGAGGCTGATCTTTGATCGGGCGAGCGGGGGTGCTCACGAAGTGACCTTCCCAATCGTACCAAGTTCCCGAGCCGAGGCAACTTTGGTGATGACGGACACGTGGCCTTAGGCAAACGAGTCAGGGTTTCCTAAATTTCCCAAAAACAAAATATTTAGGTGGCGACTCTATATCTGGCAAAGCAGTCCATGTTTGGCACTTCTTTCAAAAAAATCTGTTTTCTCAAAACGATTTGCCGGATTTGGACTCTTTGGTTCAGATTAAGAAACCGTGACATTTGAGTCCGAATTGTAGTGAGCCTAAAATGAACAGAACGGGACATACCCTCCCGGGGCGTTCGGGACGTCTACACATATGCATCTTTTTTAACCTCGCAGCCACATCATCGCCACTCATCACTCACACTCGACCATCATGTGACTCATTGAAAAAATTGACTGTAACCATAGTTTTAAAAATATTTTATTTATTTATTTTAAATATTAGAATAACAAAATTATATAATTATAATTATTAAATTAAAATTTCATTTATTTATTTTATTATTGATGATTTATGTACCCAACTTTAAAATTTAATAAAATAGATCATCGAGAGTGTAATAAATCAAACTAAACCATCAAATTCACAGACAGATTAGAGTTATAGGATAAATTACTAATAAATCTTAATAATTGGATTTAATTCTCATTAAATCTTAATAAAATTATCGTCAAAAATAATTTTGTGACTTTTTTTTTTTTTGTTTTTTTTGCATATGTAGCTAAAATTTGATAATTAGTGACTTTTTTATTACGATTTTTATAAATTGTCACTAAAATTTATAGTTAGTGACTTTTTATGTGACAAATTTTTCAAACCGTTGCTGAAAGTTAAAAATTAGTGACTTTTTTATGACGATTTTTTTAAACTATCGTTAAAATTTGTAATTAGTGATATTTTTTTTGATAAATTTTTTAAATTGTCCTAAAAATTAACAATTAATGACGTTTTTTTAATAGTATTTGATGAAAAATGACATTAATTATCATATGACCTATTGAATAATAAGTCTATCTATTAGAATTTAAATGTAAATTTCCCTACATTATATAAGATTAAAATTCCTATCATATAATTATTAGTTTCAAAATTATCAATTTTTAAAATTTTATATCTTATTCCATATTTAAAATGACTCACAATTATAAAAACGGGTTGACAAAATATTATTAATTTTGTAATTTAATTAATTATTTCCAACCTTTTCTTAATTTTTTTATTTTGCATCTTCCTTCTCAATCTCAACGGATCAATATTCTCTAGTCCCTTGTATGGTGGATATTAAATTAAAGAGAAGAATTCTCTCTAGTCTAAATAGATTAGAAGGTATTGTTTGGATTCATGGGGCTTATTACGGGTTCCATTTCAATAATCCGAACCGTTCATTTTGTTAGGCACTTCGTGTATTTCATTTATAAAAAAATTAGGTCGATTCAATAACTGTAACTTGTTGAATTTACCAAGTTTTTTACTTAAAAAAATGGACAATAATTGTATTTTTAAAAAATGAATCATATATTTTTTTGATAACAAAAAAAATAAAAAAATGAACAAGTTATAATTATCAGATTAATTTAATTTTTTTAATGGATGAAATATATAAAATATCCAACAAAATAAACAATTCGAATCATCAAAACAAAACCTGTGATAAACTCTATGACCCAAATAGCCCCTCCCGTCCAAATCTAGACGGAATCCTCCTCCATTAACCAAACCCCATATTATAGCGATTCCAATTTTCCCTCTATTGTTTATTGTATTCCGGACTCGGTTCCGTGGATGGTTGTCGTTGTCTGTGTCGCATTTCCGTCCTTTAATTCTTTGTATTTGAGTTTTGGGATGTGTTGGGCAGGTTTGAAACAGGTTGGTTGTGATTAGAAACAAATAGTTGCTGTCCAGATTTTGGTTTCTTCGCTCGAGCGAGGCTTTTGTCGCTCGAGCGAGCTTTAGGTTTTAGTTCCTTCGCTCGAACGAGATTTGAGTGGTGTGTCTCTTCGCTCGAGTGAGAACTCTTGCGCTCGAGTGTACGTCTGCGTCTCTTTTTGACCTGAAGGTTGATATTCTTCGCTCGAGCGTGGCTTTTGTCGCTCGAGCGAGCGAGCTCTATGTTTTGTGTTTCTTCGCTCGAGCGAGGACTCTTACGCTCGAGTGTGCTTCTGGTTTGAGAACGAAGCTTCGCATTGTACGCTCGAGCGAGGCTTCTTGCGCTCAAGCAAGGTGTTTGTTGTGTCTGGTCGCTCAAGCGACCACTTCTTCGCTCGAGCGAGCCTCCATATATCAGATCGCAGCAGCAGTTCTACACTTCACTTTTTTATCTTCTTTTCATCTCAAACCCTAGATCCGGCTACTTCTCTCTCTACATAGACCTTCTCTCTAGAAATACACTTGGTTCTTGGATGTTTCTATCCTAGTCTCTTTGAAGAAAAGGTAGAGCTTGGTGTGGGCTTCACTTTGATCCGAAAAAGCTTGTGTTTGGAGCACTTTGACTTTCTTCCTTCTTCTCCTTCGAGCTCCAAAATTTGAGGTAGGGATAACCTACTCGTTTCCATGAGTTTTGACCTAAATGTTATGTATTTTGTATAGATGGTATTGTTTGAGAAGTTTGGGAAAGTTAGGGTTTGTGTTGAAATTATAAAAAGGGGGTTTTAAATTGTTAAGCTCCATGCACATATGAGACCTTGGAAACTGGTTTATTGGTGTAAAATTGAGCCTTAGGGCTAAAGTTGAGAAAAGGGGGAAAATGCCCTAATTAAGTGTGATTAATTAATTTGTATAATTAATTTGGAAAAATATGGAAATATGAAATTGAGTTGAAAACCATGAAATTGGGAAATTATGAAATGGAATGGTATAGTTAGATTGATTATCACTCACCTTTGAAATTGTTGATAATTTATCTGTTTGATAATTTATTATCTATTTAGAAATAATTGTTTTGGGCTATCGGGGAGGATAGTCTTGATTGTTGTAGACACTGCATGTTGATTAGGGAAACTAACTAATCACCTGGAATATGTCATTGAATATGACGGTAGGAATAACACATTGAATATGTGTAATAAATGATCATTGTATATGATAAAGTGTTTAAATACATTGCATATATATCTTGTTTGGGAGGAGATAGGGGATAAACTCCATGGTTTGGGAGGAGATAGGGGATGTACTCTCAAACCTGTTTGGGAGGAGATAGGGGATGGACTTCATTGATAACTAAGTTGGTCGGAGTGTCCAGGGTGAAAGTCTCGAAATCTTGATTATGTTTGCATAACGTAGATAAATTGAAGTATTGAAGTATTAATAATATGAGTTGTAGTCTCATTTTGAATTGAAGTATTGAAGTATTAATAATATGAGTTGTAGTCTCATTTTAAATTGAAGTATTGAAGTGTTAATGATATGAGTTGTAGTCTCATTTTAAATCGATTATGATTGAAGTGTTGATAGTATGAGTTGTAATCTCATTTGAACTGTTCAGATAACAATGAACCATGTCTATAAATTGATTTGGATAATGAAACGGAAAGGGATTGAAATATGGTTGTGAATATGGATTGGTTATGGAAGAGATGTACGTTGGTTTATATGAGTTAAATATTTACCAAATGCTAATGTTTTAGTTAATTTCATGTTATGTTTAGCGTATCTCTACTGGGCTTTAGCTCACCCTATATGGGACATCATTTTCAGGTACAGGTGATATGTCGCCTCCAAGGATGTAGCTTAGGAGGTATAGAAGCTAAAGGCTTATTGTTTTTGTAGTTATCTTTTGTATTACATGTAATCCAAGCCAAGGGCTTAATATGTTAAGAGTTAGAACTCTTTTTTGTTGAAACCAAGTGTTGACTTGGAAAGTTGTAAGCCCGTAGGGCATTTACTTTTGTTATCAATATGTAATACTTTTTGTAATGAATACTCTGAAAATGAATACATGTTTATTTCTCCTATGTCTATGGATGTCATGAATGATTGGTTTATATGTTTTTTTTTTAGGGCGTTACACATATTGTCCAACCTAAAGTGATATTCGCCTTGTAGCTAGGTGTGTAAAATTGGCCCGCGGCCCGTAGACAGCCCGAAGCCCGCCCACGGCCCGAGGCGGGCCCAGCCCGTTTAGGCTCGTTTGGACCCAAGCCCAAGCCCAGCCCGAGGCCTTGGACCAAGGCCTGGGCCATCCCGACCCGTGGGCCTGCCCATCGGCCCATTCAAGGTCCACTCAAAAAGCCCCGCCCGACCCGCCTGAGGCCTAGTGTTATTTTTAATGGAAAATAATAAATTTTTTGTTAAAAAAAATTTAAAAAAAAATTGTTTAGGCCCGCCCAAGCCCAATGGACCTGCTTGGGTCTGGGCCTAGTTTTTTGGCCCGTGGGCCGGCCCAGCCCGGCTCGATTTTTGGCGGAAGCCTACAAGGCCCGACATGGGCCGAGCCCAGATGGCTCGGGCCGGGCTAGGCCAGCCAAAATTACACCCCTACTTGGAGTCCCTCTCTCTTAATATTGGGTGATTATTCAGTATTCTTGGAGTATAGACATGTGGTATTCTATAAAATTTTAATTGGTAGATAGAGGTATAGGCCCATGATTTATGTTGGGGATGGGGGAATAACATGGGGGCTAAGTAATTAGTGACTGCTTAGAGTATGGCCACATAGTGTTTCGGAATTATTAAATAACTAACATAATTAGCCGTGCTATGCACGGGTATAAAGAAATAATCAAAATTTAATTTTTAAAATTAAATAATAATCTAAAAAATTTATCTACCATATTTAGCAAAAATAATTTAGAATCAATTAAATTTTATTTATTTTTATCAGAGTTACATATAAGAGAATTTTGTTTTATTCTTATGTCATTAATTGTATGCTCTAAGTTCTTAATAACAAATATATGTTATAATTTAAGTGGTAAAAATTAAAAAATAAATCACAAAAATTATATTTATGATAAAATATAAATACGTTTCGTTTTATGAGTTTCGTAAATTTAATTTATCATACAATAGTGGTAAATTACATTTGACAATATAGTAATTTTTTCATGTTTTGTGAAGTTTAAAAATTATAATTTGTCTTATGTTGTAAGATTTACGTAAAAATGAATTAAGATTCACTTGTGATATTTGGGCTTAACATTAAATTTATGCCAACTTGTCCTTCACCTAATCATTAAAAATTGTCTTATTCCGTTCCCGACTTATATGAATCATATGACCTATCTATTTATTAAATTAGTAAATAAATATTTGTAAATATTTTTTATAATAAAAATAAGAAATATGGACTTATTTTATACATACTTATTAAAAGGTTTGAACTATAGTTTAAAATATATATATATATATGTTTAAAACAATTAAATGACTAGTTATATATATATATTTATGTATAAAAAAATTATTTAAGATAAAAAGCCACCCTAAATTGTAGATCATATTATAATCCTAATAAATTTAAATTTTATATTTAAATTATATCATAGTTTATCAGTTCATGATTGATATGAGTTAATTTGGGGGTTCTAATATTGGATTAAATACTAAAAAGTAGCCAAGAAAATTAAGTTTTTTTTTTTTTTTTTTGAACGGTGCCAAGAAAATTTAGTTCAAATCGATTTTTTTTGCCAATAATTCTTGATTCAAGCTTAATCCTTAGAGAACCGTCTAGTTCATGTTCAATTCATGAGTTAGTAGACCTACCTATTTATTTAATTTTTAATTAGTGAATATATTTTTAAAAAAAATTTATAACAAAAATAGGAAATATGTACATATTTGTTTGGTATATTTATTAACAATTTCAAAATTAATTAAGAAATTATGTAATTATTCTTAAAAGGATATGTAATGACCCAATTTTACTTTTATTTTTTTGAAAATAGCCAGTGCATAATTTAATTGAGCAAATTTTCGAATTTGATTGCTGTGTAAATTCTGTGAGAAAACAGTTCGGTTTTTATTTTTTAAAAATAGTTCTCGATCTCATAAAATTATGAAATTTTTATATGTTTTCCCATATGAGTTTAGCACGTTGAGTAAACATTTCAGAATTTATTGATGATTTTTTTTTATGAAAATTCACAGACTAATCGATGTTCGGTCTAGTATACAACGGAATTTGATATTAAGTTTTGGGTGTTTAGGCCATGACTTGAGATATGCTTAATTGTTTGGCCCTTTTTAATTATGTGATTGTAGTAACCACCTTGGGAGTTGTTATTATTTATTATATAGGGGTTATAATAAATATTTGATAGTTGATTTTATGGTGTGTATCATATGATGAAAAATTATATATTTTATAAAGAATGAAAATGTGTATATTTTGTAGTGAGCAAAATATTATATTTTGTGGTGTACAAAAATGTTATATTTTGTGGTGAGAAAAATTATATCATTTTATAATTTATATTATAAAATTTTGAGGTATTATTACAAAAAAATTATATTTTGGGAAAACTAATTTTTTTCTTTGAAAAGCCAAACCCACATGGGGTTGTCCCCCCCCCCCCCCATGTCTCTCTCATTTTCCCCTCCTTTTTGCTTTGCTCTCTCATTATTTCTCCCAGCATGTATCTCTCTCTCTCTCTCTCTCTCTCACTCTTTCTTTATTTTCCATTGTTGCTCAATCTTTGAGCTTCAAATGGGAGTCCTTAGAGTGAGATTTTGTTAAAGTGTTGTAAATGAAAGTCGGAGAACTCGTCGTGATCTTCGCAATGATAGTCTCGGATTCATGATCAAGCAAGATTTGCCTTCCAAATTGTTCTTCTTCATTATTTGAGGTAGGGACTTTCTTCATATTTTTACATTAAAGCTATTTATTTTGAGAAAATATATCATTATAAGAGGTATTGCATATATTATTTTTTTCAGATTTTTGTTAGGTAATTTTTGGAAGAATAATTATGTTGGAATGTTAAGAAAAGTGGTATTTTGAGATTGAATTGGGAAGACCACCTTGTGTTGAAATTTTGTTGCTAAAAATCTGAAAATTTAATTTTAATAGTTGTATGGATTGTATCTATATCATATTATGATTAGATGATTTATTTTGAGAAATATTAAGTTGAAATATTTTTTTTATCTTTGATTTGGAATTTATTTTTGAGAAAAATAAATTTATGTTGATGAATATTGAGTAAATGCTAAAGTTGGGATTATAGAGTTGTTTTGGGATTAAAATTATAAAAGTGTTATATTCATGATATTTTATAAAAGATGATATGTTGATGATTAAGTTGTGTTCATTTTTATGAAAATAAAAATGTGAAATGTGGACTTTTAAACTCATAACCTTGAAAATGTTACTATTGGGCATATTTCATAATTTTTGATGTAAATATCATGTTGGTTAAGTAATTTTAGAAAAAGTTGTGAAATTGTTATTAGTAGAGAATTTGGTAAAAATATTACCTCTTTAAATAGCTTGGCATGAAAAATGGTTATGTTGAAATATAGTTATATGTATGTTTTTACAAGATTTAGATGATTTTCGAAATCATCCTTTGATTTGTTTTGAAAATTGATTGTTGATTCAAGAATATGAGAGATTTTTTTTTTGAAAGTGGGTTTACTTTCTTGTTCCTTTTAAAATAAAATTGACGGTTTTGAACTATGAGGATTGAAGAGAGGTGTTTTTGGTGACTTTCTTTCAATAAATGAAGATAAGTGGTTTTGGTGAGAAAACCAAGAAATTGGGAGTTTTTAAGAAAGATGTTGACAACTTTGAAGATGTTGTTATATTTATTTTGTGTGCCAAAATAAATGATGTTTGAAAAAAATTGTTTATTTGTTTACATATAAATGATGGTTTTTATGGAATATGAGAATTGTTGAAGTTTTGGAAATTGTTGTTAAAAATGTTGATATAGTCTTGAAGTGACTAAATTGTTGAGATTACTCTAAGTGTGGAAATTTTGTTATCCCATGGATGAATCAAAATAAAAGTATTTATATTCATCTTGAGAAATTATATTGAAATGAGAAATGAGAATTTTGATCACAATGGGAATATTGTGTGGAAGTATTGAAAGTGGAAGAAATATTGCATTATATTATTAACCATTGCATTGGCATATCAATTCATTTGATAATGATGAGTTTTGAAATTTAATTTGAAAACTTTGCATTGAGAAAGGAATGTAGGGAAACAAGTTTTCATGAAATGATTTTGGGGTAAATACGGTGGTAAGTCTTGAAAGGTGGTGTAGATGATAGGTGTCGAGCCTTCCAGTTAATACTGGTAAAAATGACAGATTACAGGTGTCGAGCCTTCCAGTTAATATTGATAAAAATGACAGATTACAGGTGTCGAGCCTTCCAGTTAATACTGGTAAAATGACAAATTGGTAGTACTTGTATAGTCTACTTGCAGACACCAGTCTAGGGATTACCTGAGTCATATTTACCATCTTGGAATTTTATTGAAATTGTTGGATTAATGTGTTTTCAAATTGGCATTGTGCGTAAGATTTTCAAAAGATGAGAAAAATATTTTGAGCAGGACATGGCATATGCATTCATCTCATAAGACTGTATAAAATGGATTTGATGAATTGTTTAATTATTTGATTCAATTGATAATGAGATAATTGAATGAATTGAAAAGGATGTCCTG